>BLKR01003566.1:0-140218 GCA_011170035.1 Teleogryllus occipitalis | reverse complement strand
AGAGTGGCGGAGAGGGGCGGGTCGCGGCGCAGGCACGGACGAGCCGCCTCCGCCAGAGCGGAAGACGCGGGGAGTGAATAATTCGCAGGGCGCGGGCCAACCAGCGCAGGCCCCACGCAGGGTACAACAGGGCACGGGGGATCCTCTACCCCAAACTGCAGCTGGCCTATCCTCCCCTCCCACCCGGAAACACCGCTTGCGACGCTCTCACTCAAACCAAGTACCGGGTCCCAAATTTCAACCTCGCTACATTTCCCCCCTGCGCGTCGCAGTGTGCTCTTTCTCATCACACTTCACCGATTTGTAAATCTCCAATCTCTTTCCACAACTCTGTCAGATCCCGAATTACTTCTAACCATCTAGGGATTAAAGCACGCGTCATCTTCCAGAACTACTTTCGCTACTGGTCGCTCGTCCCATCACCTTTCATCATCATTCCCCGATTTTCAACATTGTCTCTATAATGCGCCAGTAAACATCCCAAACATCACTATCATGAACTACCAGAAAACTTTACTTTCCACGAAATACACATGTCCACTTCAATCTTTAACAATTCTTTGCCACTTCTGATCGTTTACTGCAAAGTAGAGAGTGCTAAAGTTAATCGAGTCTTTCGAGGGTATTTGCAAATCATAATGGGTATTCGCAAAATGGCCAGATTCATTTTAATTCTACTTTGTACCCTAGATTTATTTTCTTAGTTGAGACCCAAATAAAATGCATTTTAATGCTGTGAATAAATTGCAAAGTAAATTTAGTAACATAAATGAAAATAATTTTTTTGAAGTCAATAAACATACTTTTTTCAGTTAAACTAAATAATCACTGTAAATTACATTCTCTTAGACACGATGAGACAAAAACACATATTTAGTAAGTTTATAACTTCATAGAAAATATATATTTACTTTCTTTTCTTAGTCTCCGAGAAATATATCCTCTCTGCCCGTAATCTCGTGTCAGTTACATTATAAAATTATTTATATGTGGTTCTTTTAATGAGACTACTTCAGTAAGGAGTCCCCAAACCTCTTCGGAATGTGAGAGATATATCTTTGTGGAAGAAAAATAGAGAACTTTCAGAAACAACCAACTAATAGTGACTGAGATATTGCTATAATTAAAACAACATTATTTTGCATATCTAATTGATCCACTCCTGTTCTCCCAAAAATGTTTGTTCTGGCCCATAATTGGCAGGACGCCTATGCATATTCGATTAATTTCAAACAGAAATTACGCGAAAACTACAAACTTTTACAAAAATTTTTACATGGCCTTTTTTAAAGAGTTAATATTGCACAGCATCCTTTGTTGAGGCAAAAATTTCTTCTTCTTCTTTTCTTCAATTTTCAATTCATTTCATCTTAAATTTTGTAGTTTTAATTTATTTTTTTGCAATTTTAAAAAAGAAAGCATTCCCTGAAAATGGGACTAGCGCCATATTTTTAACGTCCCTTATTAGATGCGTGGAGAAAATTTAAACAATAAAATTTGGAGCGCTTATTTAGAAAAAAATTAATTCCCTCTATTTCGCGCAAAATTACACGAAAACCACTTATATTTCGAAAAGTTGAACACAACCGTATTTCGAGATTTGTCTTTAAGAAACACATAATTTAGGAAAACAAACTCTTCAATGTTGTAGTTGTAAGAAAACGCCGAAACAATTTTGAAGTTTTGTAATTTTAGAAATATTAGGGATTTCAACGAAAATGAGACCAGCACCGTTCTACTAAACGTCTTTCCCAATATCTAAGAACAAAATTTAATCAAAAAATTTCGAGCCAGTTTTTGAAAATTTGGAAAGTATCACAGGGGCTTCATATTAAATATCCCCAAAAATTAAGATATCTTTTTTTTTGTAGGAACCGCAACATCAGCTAGAACGATTGGGGAATATCATTTTTTGATACAATCGGTTGAACAGCTTATGCGCTTGCATTTTGTTGAGACGGACAGACAGACTTTTGCCGTCAATCAATTTTTCGGTGCAAAAACCTAAGGATCATCAATAGATTTTTAGGTACAAGAACATACGCACAAAACATAGATTCTGGCTACGCCACGTGTTAGAGGAATTTTTTCCTATAATTAGCAACTGGATTTATCCACTTTTTCATTACCATTCCGCGCACAAATACAATAATTTCTCTAGCGCCTCTGAAAAAACCGTGGCAAACCTCTCCCGGTAGAATAGACGTCTCAAGGACGAAACCTAAGCTTTCACTGACACAAAGCTACAAGAAATTAGCCTTAAGGATGATTAGATTAGTAATTAAAATAATCCCCTTAATTTTGTTTTCATTTCCAATCAGCACACGTTTTGAGAACCCAATCTTGCAGTATGTTATAGTGACTCTTCGGTGTTATTCGTGTTTATTTGCGTGTGATATTCGTGCCTGTTATGTTGTTCCTGTCTAATCTAAATTGGTAGGGATGAAAGCCTTCTTGAGCATGTAAGCTTCTACGTATCTTGCTGTGAAAACTTTATTCTCGTGTGCTTCATTTTTGTACCTCCATTTGGCTTTTAACCTCTTAGGTCTCAACATACTATTTCAATTACTCTTTTTTCTTATTTAAGCTTCCATTTGAAGGAAATTGCTATACTTTGCTTCCTTCTCCTTTTGCGCAGTGAGTGCTTAGTATCGATCCACGTAGCGTAATGAGTTGTGAAGGCAGCATCTCCGCATGAAATCAACCGCCCTTGCGGTCTTATACGTAAATGTTTTACAACGGGAGCGGTGGCTCAGTGCATCAACTGATGTCACTGCAGCGCCTCTGACCGGGAGGTCCTAGGTTCCCACTCCCCACGGCGGCAGGATATTCTAGCTTTAA
The DNA here is from genome assembly GCA_011170035.1 of Teleogryllus occipitalis. Taxonomy (NCBI): domain Eukaryota; kingdom Metazoa; phylum Arthropoda; class Insecta; order Orthoptera; family Gryllidae; genus Teleogryllus; species Teleogryllus occipitalis. The sequence continues at coordinate 137,377 of BLKR01003566.1, read as the reverse complement.
GCTAGGTCGAATTCAGTCGCTGCCTGGAGGAGAATTCTAGCGGCTGGCTGCTCTGATGGGTAGTTTTCCGTGGTTTCTACGATCAACACCAGGCAAATGCCGGAGCAGTACCCAAACAAACTGGCTACGAACCGCGCGCGATCTGTCCTTCCTCTTCCTTGTCTTATCCTCTCCCCTTACACAATCACACTTACACTAACATGCACTACACTAGCACATACTCCGGGAGACCGGTCGGGAGGTTAGAGCTTGTCCCGGCTGGAGCGGTGCCTCGCTGGTGGTTGAGTCCTGGTTAGGGGGAAACCTCACTAGCCGGCGATAGGTCGGCGCCGGATCTCGCCATCCAGCGGAGGAAGATCACCGCCATATCCCGAGGGAAAAAATATGCACTACTCTTACGGGACTAATGACCTAAGCTTACGTGCCCGGAATCACTAACAACCAACCAACCAACGTAAATGTTTTGCTACTAAATTGAAATGAAATGCTGAAGAAAGTGAAAGTGCAACACAATAATTACTGTTTTCTTCAGTCATATTCACAAGTCACAGAAGACTAATATTATGAAACAGTGAATCACACCATTGAAAATTAAATAGCTCATACGGCGATCATTTTCAAGTACAACTCGAAATTTCGTATGTGGGCGATTATCGATACAAAAAAGGTTCAAAAATTGAAATATTTATCGTAAAAAATTGTATCGTTTATTTTGGATTTATTTTATTCGTTGCTTCAGGATATTCATTAAATGCGTAAATATACAAACCAGACATCCACGTGTTATGCCACATTTATGTCTCAACAAAAGCGGTTTTGCTACGAGTCATTTTTCCCAGTATTTGTTTCGAAAATACCGTAAATCGTGAATACTTTTCTCAGTCAAATTTACAAATATTTAATGGTCGTAATGTTTTAAAAGCGTAGATACTTTACACAATTATGTTCTAATTCTGTTATGATAGAAATTTTTTAAGGAATCTAGGATATTTATCTCGATATTGGAGTGAAATTTTTACTTTGCCCAGGGTCATGACATCTCTATGCCGTAATTGCAGTGTGTTGGAACAAACACTGTGAGTCTTAAGGGTTGGATGAGATAGGCGAGTGCTCAAAAGTTCCTTTTTGCGCTGGCATTTTACATTGAACATCACTCAAAGAAACACGTTTTTAACGTAATTGATGAAAGTTCTTGGGAAATACTTATTAATAATAAAAATAACATATTATTTTGAAATTATTTTAAAAACAAAATTTGAATCGATTATGATTTGTCTAGTGTAAATATTAACAAAAACTTTTTTTGAGCCAAATTATCTTCAAGGGTTTAAAGAAACAAATTGAAGGTACTTTATCTGTAAGGTTGTGAGGGGAATTCTTTACTTTCTCCACATTTTTTGTCGTTTAGGCGTTTTTCAGCGCTGCTTCTCCACCTTATTCCTCGCTTTGCCGTTCCTCTTCTCATCACTCTTGTGGCGCTCTCCCAGCCACAGCTTTAAGCGAGCGCTCCCGCCCGCATCCCCACCGCCACCTCTGCCGTCGCTCTCACTCCACCCCCACCACCACGTCCTTCCCCCTGGGCTGAACCACCACGCACCACTTTCTCCCCACTCGCCCCCAACAACATTGCAACGCAAACATTGCCCGCCACTCGCCCGCGCACGCTCGCCCACGCACGGTCGCTCAACTAAGCTCGCCCACACATTGTCACCGACACATACTCGCCCACGCACGCCTGCCCACGCTCGCCCGCGCACTCTCACCCATACACACTTGTGCAGGTAAACGTGTCCACACAGGCTCATCCACGCACGCTCGTCCGCGCACGCTCGTCCACGCACGCTCGTCTACGCACGCTCGTCCACCCACGCTCGCCCACCCACGCTCGCCCACCCACGCTCGCCCACCCACGCTCGCCCACCCACGCTCGCCCACCCACGCTCGCCCACCCACGCTCGCCCACCCACGCTCGCCCGCACACGCTCGTCCGCACGCTCGCCCGCACACACGCTCATGCACGCACGCTCATGCACGCACGCTTGTCTACGCACGCTCGTTCACGCGCTCGCCCACGCGCGCTCCCACACGCTTGCGCACGCAAGATCGCCCACCCACGCGCTCGCACACGCACGCTCGCCCACCACGCTCGCCCACACCACGCTTGCCCACCACGCTCGCCCACCCACGCTCGCCCACGCGCCCCCACACACGCTCGCCCCGCGCACCGTCGCCCACGCACGCTCGTTCACGCGCGCTCACCCACACACACTCGTGCACGCACGCTTGTCTACGCACCCTCGCCCACGCACGCTCGCCCACAAACACTCGTGCACGCACGCTCGCCCACGCACGCTCGTTCACGCACGCTCGCCCACGTGCACTCCCCCACGCGCGCTCCTCCATGCACGCTTGCGCACGCCAAGCTCGCCCACGCGTGTTCCCCGCGCGCGCGTCCACGCATACTCGCTCAGGTACGCTGGCCCACGCACGCTCGCCGACGCTCCAACGCACATCCTTGTCAGCCCACGCACCCGCGCACGCCCCAGCCCCTCTTCCTCCCACCCGCCCCACCCACTTCCACCCTTTGCCGCCACCTCAGCACGCGCCCGCATCCCTTTCCCTCCTCCCGCCCTCGCACTCACCCCTCTTCCGCCCTCTTTAATGCATCCATCACTCCTCAGCGGGAAATTGTTATCCGGGATCATCGTCCGCGCGCCCGTTTCTGGAATTTTTTTGAAACGTCTCGCGTTTCTCCCCTGCTATTGTGAGAATATGCAGCGGCACCCTCAAGTGTGTGCGTAAAGCTACGGCGCTGCGTGTATTCATAATGAAATCGTCCTCTCTTTCTTCTTATCCTCTTCCGACGAATAATTCAGCGCCAAAGGTTGAGGATGGAATTCTCTTGCCTGTGCTAAAATTGTCCCGAGAGACGAAATATTCGTGAGCGTGACCCTATACTGCGTGTAGGTGCGTCTGTTTGTTTAAGTGATGCTCGTAAAAAAGAAAATGAAATTTCCTGAAACAGTATTTACGTAACGTACCAAAAACTATATTTTCTGAAGTTCTGTTGCTGATCCTATATTAACCTGTGTTTCCTGCAGAATACATTATTGTATGTGTAGTTGTTAATGAAATTAAATTACTTTTATTACTTGAAATTGAATTACTTTTATTGTTTAAAACTATGTCTCAATATTGTATTGTCATATTGAAATTAAATCTCGGGAACTGAATTCGCTAGCAGGTGTAACTTTCATTCTAATTTAAGCGTTAGCAGCAACGTCAGCGAATTCGCTTGCAGATGTAATTTTCATTATAATTTGAACGTTTCCGATCCAAATATTGAATTAGTTCCTCAACCACAATTTTTCTAGGTAAAGAAGCTAAAAGCTTACAATATTTTTCAGTCGAAGACAACTCACACCATTTGTGATATCTTGAATTCTCCAGAAGGCAAAGTTGGCCCAGGGCCTTAACTCAGGTCACTTCAGTGCCTCTGACCGGGAGAACCTGGGGATCGAGTCCCGACGGTGGAAGACTAGATAGGTAGGTCGAATTCAGTCGCTGTCTGGAGCATTCTAGCAGCGACTGCTCTGATCGGTAGTTTTCCGTGGTTCCTGTTCAGCCAATTTTCTCCAAAATTTATATTTCTCCTTGATGTGGCTGGTGTCGCGTCCCCTTTAATTTGAAACCGATATTTTAATTTTGGGAGGTACTTTACATGAAGCCTCTGAGACATTTTCAAAATTTTCAAACAAATGGCTCCATCGTTTTTAATTAAATTTTGTTGTTGGATAGTGTGAAAGACGTTTGAGAGAATGGTATAGGTCGCATTTTCGTTGAAAACCTTGATTTTTCGAAAATTGAAAAAAAATAACCTTTTTTCGGCGTCTTCCTACAACTACAATTTTAAAGATTTTTTTCTTAATGAAATGTGATCATCAAAAACAGTTCTTTAAAAGAGGTTCATATTTCGAAAATTAGTATTTTTTGCGTATTTGTAGATGAAACATAGGCGCTTTAAACCGTTTTAAACAATTTCCTCAGAAATGATTTCAAGTTTTGTCTTTCATTTTTATCCTCGTACGTAGCAAAGAACTATAAAGATAGTTGTGTTAGTCCTATTTTCGGCACATTGTCGAAAATTGCTATAAAAAGTTTGGAATTGTAAATTTGAAAATCGCGCGCAGTTTTAGGCGTTGCCAGTTCGGAAAATAGCAACACAGAGGTTTCAAAATACTTCGAATTCATCCCATTATTGTCCCAATATTTTAATATTACGTAACTATTTTCAGTCATGCGAGCAAGTACGTGCTGTTGTAGCACCTCTATTTGAGTTAAACTGGTTCGTACAGACGAACGAGCAGTCAGCATCACTTGTTTTGACGTGAGATTCTTTTTAATAATTCATAATATTATTAATAATATTCATTTTAATTCGTAATAATTCATAATAAATTAATAATATTTATTTGAATACCAGAGTTGAAAAAGTATTTAAAAGCGGATATTTGAAAATCACAGACACACCGTTCAGATATTTTTTCTGTACTGACACGTATTAAGAGCATTATGTCAGTGTCAGTTCTATTTGATTTTGGTAATTATGGGTAACTGTTGTTAAAAATTCTTGAGAAGTGATTTTCTTACCATAAACAATATACGGCTCTACTGCACTATATTTTTTGTTTTTTGCCTTTAAAAATTAAATAATTTGAAGAAGTATGGCGACACGTTTCATAGGAATGTTAAGTCTTGTTCATAGTTTTAATATCGCTGGCCCATTATTCACCTTTCACCTTTTCTTTCCTGTGTAATATGTCGTTAAAGATACTTATCTCAGTAGTTAAGATTGCTGTTGCAGTAACGTCGCGTGTTAATGTCTCTCTGGGAATGAATACTGAACATGAACTTGTTTATAAAGGGATAGTTCGATCAAACCGTTTCGAATGAACTTGATTATATCCATAGACTAAAAGTGATATATTCTTTAAAACAAGTCAATACAATGTACTTCTTGATTTCTTTTTTCTAAATGCCAAAAGCTCAAGATAAACACTAATTGCAGAACAGAGTTGTTACTCTACAACTTACACAAATCTTATCACTTAAGAATATTGATCTGTAGTTTCACGTTACGTTCTGGCTACGAGTATATTTAGTCCATTGCTGTAGAGCACTCGTTAACATTCTGAAGATCACAATATTGAGTAAAAACTCGTTTGCAAAAGTAACTTTTCTTGTATATTTTATTGAATTACGTTATTTACAATTCTTATTGTTTATTATGAAATTCCAGATTTTTAATTGGGCTAAAATGATTTAAGTGCTATGTTGAATTGCCAATATTATTTTAGATTACGTTCTTATAGAGATAATGTGTTTTTTTAGAATTTAAGAATAAGTGAACCTGATTTCATATTTTATCCACAGGCAATATAGATGTCGAAATTTAAAAAAAGTCATTTGCTTCTCGGAATAAATTTGTTTCAATTCGGAGATAGTTGTTCATGTAAAAAAATATAATGTTAGACTAGCTGGATCCGTATGAAGATTTCGCCCTTTCTTAATCATTTTAAAAGTGAAGATGACTTCGTACGGAATCTCAACTTCAGATTAGAATCTTGAACCATTGTAGGCCCGTCATCAGCTCAGTAACGGGTCAATTAATTTCTAAATAGATTTTGAGTTCATGTTTATTTCTAACCACCCTGTTACGGAGTGGGGGTGGAAGACAAGAAGAGCTAAACCTTCATTTCACTTGACACCCACATATTTTTCTATATTCCCTCTTATACTATATTCCCGTCGCATGTTCACCCCATGTTTCCAACATTTTCACATGCTCACTAGTTAGTTTTAGTGAACCATTTCTAAGAAGCAAGGAAAGGATTTGTTTAATGAAATATTAAATAGTATTACTTAATTTTGGATTCCGTCATCATCGAAACAGCACTTAGTGAGTTTAAAATGAAATTTTTAGAGAGAGCTATTAAAATAGTGATGTAAAATTAGTAGTATTTTGGGTTCGCAGGGATTTGGGGAAATGAGCACCGTTAAAAAGTAATATATTAATATTTTAGTAATAATACGTGCGTTTTGTGTAAAACCAATGTACCACCTAAATGTACCACATAAACGTTGATTGACTTGTATCGTACATTCATCTGTTCACTTTGTTGATAACATATTTCTTTCTTTCTGTAATATTATTTATTCTACTTGTTCGACATACAAATGCCTTTGAAGGGTGTATACAACTTCAATAATTTTCACAATTCAGTAAACTACAACAATTAACTTTGATATATAATTCCTAATGTTATCCAGAAAGAGTCCTACATAATTACTTAATTACAATTAATTTATTGTTTTTCTTTTAGTTTGAATTGCATACAGTATTTAAGAAGGTTGAAAGAGAAATTTTGAATATCGGGTCTTACTGCGGGGTGTATTATTTCTTGAGCGTAAGTGTATTACTGATGTATAGGGAATTACCGGGAAGCTTCGTAGAGATTTACGACGAAAAACATAGAAGTTCCCAGATTATGTCATATGTGAATTATCATGCGTACATGCTAACCGCAAAACATATTATGTACACACTTTATTATGGAGACGCAATTGATCTTCGAAACGTTGTGAAATAAAACCAAAATAGAACATCTGTCTAAAAATTAATTTGGAAACTTTTATCAAAAATTTTTAAATTATTGTTTTAAAAATGAAAATAACTTCATATTGGAACCCAATAAAAGAGTTTCTAGCAACCCTTGCTTCGGAGTGACAAAGCAAAGAAAATATAAGACATCGAAAAAAATTCATTTTGTAGATATGTTATAGAAAAAATAACGCCATAAACAGTTGTGTTGTCTTACAGGAACACAAAAGACTGGATTCATGTCTAGAATGAATCGTTTTGGGTTATGTACACACACAATGGTAAAGTTTGTACATATTCTGTTTTGCGGTTTTATGTGAACATGATAATTCACACAAGACATTATCTGCAAACTTCTATCTTTTTTGTCGTAAATCTTTACGATACTCCTCTGTAATTCCCTATACATCAGTAATGGACTTACACGGTTTTTTGTTCATGGTTTCTCATAAAAGGGTTTCTCAGGTTATATATAAGGACTTATAAATGTATTCAAACAAAATGAAGGATTCAAATATCGACCTCTAAAACAAACCCTCGTCTCTAAGTTTTTCTTTCGATTTACGATAACCTAACGTCAATAATAGTCCATTTCTATTTCATAAATCAAAAGGTTTTTCCTTAAACGCGTCTTTTGTACGACTGGAAAACAAACAATCTCTGCAGGGAAAATCGTTTTCGACTAACATAACAAAAAGAGTTCCCAAGTGAATCGTAATCTCTTTGCCGATTAAGTGACGTCAGCTTGCCAACTGCGGCTGTCGCGACCGCTCCGGGCAGTGCAACCTGTACGTCATCCATGCGAAAAAAATATTTCATTTATTTATGGATATGCTTACATTCTACAAGATAAATTCTCGGTGGGACATTCCAGTCCCCCGCAAATATTTCATCTTGGCAGAAAGTCTTATCTATTACATACTTTATAAAGAATTACCGTTTCCGAGGAGAGTGTAACTGTGTTAAAAATTTGAATACAATTACTTTAAATATTTTTTTATGAAGTTTCTGGGAAACTCAAATGTTGATGGAGAAAATCAGCGTCAAAATGCGCGTTTTCAGAAACACTCAATGGACATTTTCTCAACGATGGCTTCAGATTTTTCAAAGAAAATTTTCGTATGGTACGAGGTTTTACTTTTCTATAATATTCTTAAAGTAATATTTTGATTTTGCCATTAGGAGAACGAAAAATTGAGAAAATTTTAAAAACAGTAGTGTGGACGGTGATAAATGGCAGCTGGGAAAAGGGTGAGACAAAACCGGAAGCATAACCTAAACCAAAGAAACTAGGAAACTTATTAGTATGAGAAAATCAGCAACATTCTGTAACACTATTAGTTGTACAGTTATATTAGGGCTTAAATTGTTTTATTCACTTTGGTTAGGTAAATTCAAACATTACGCCATTATAATCAGTTTTGGCATGAAGTACTTACCGCCCTAATGTGGAAATGTACTGACACTAGGGCGGTAAAGTAATGGCCACTCTTCTTTTGACTATATTTTGGACTTCTTTGTCTTGTATCCTTCACTTTTCCTCTTTAAAACTCCAACAACTTAATAAACTTACTGATATCAATAATGTCATTAACTGATATTGTACTCTTCAACATAGAGTAGTGGATCCAAAGACAACTTGGTTTTTCTTTCTTTGACTTGCCAGAAAAGTAAGCAATCAAAACTTTTTTCGGTATGTAATGAACTTTTCACGCCTATGTTTAAAAATTTAACTCTCACGCTCATATTTCTTTCTTGATTTGTTGGGTAAAAATGTTTCTATAGCACCATTAATTGCTATTTCTATTTGGAAACAGAAATACATTCACTCATGTGAAAAGTGTACAACAAGTGTGTATCAGTTGTTATCCTTGTTGGGTAGAGTCACTACTTGCAGGAAAGAAAAAAATGTGAATACTAAATGAAGGCGTAGGATGAAATTTCACATTAAATCTAACAATTGTTTTACAAAGTGGATAAAACGTTGTACGATATTCGTGTCGTAACATCTGATTACATTACTCAATGGGTTACCAAACTCGTATTGTAATCAGATGCTTTACGACACATATCGTAAATAACTATTAGAGGGCGTTGGCTGCTTATTTCAGGCATGAACTGTTGCCCTTGTGGTGAGAGTACTACCCTGGCGGTGAGAGTATGCATCATTGGAGAAGCGTCATTCGTTGCATCTACAATAGTAGAAGGCCTGAGTCAATGCCATTGAACGACACAATCGGCGACTCCGCATTTTTCGTTTTCGCATGAGCCATACGGGATGAGATTAGATGTGAAAAGATATTATAATAACTCAGTAACATTTTCGTGAACGATTCCCTACATAGAAAGAACTCCTTTCTCAATTATCTTTAAGTAAGTAAGGTATGTGTTAATTCATGATCCGTTTCTAGTATTGCATGATATAAGTATGGAGTGCAAAGTATGGGGTATCAAATATTTTTTCAGCATGCGAACAATCCATGTTCTCTTGGGAAAAATGGTGAAATTGATTGTTCTTTAAGTTATATTTTCTGCTAGGGATATCCAAATGTTATGAGGCAAAATTCATTGAATATGGTTTGAAATTCAGAGATAAGTTTGTGTAATGTGTGTTTAATACATTTCGTTGCCTGCACTTGGATGTTTTTGTTATGTTAACATAATCCTGCATTGTTTAGGTTGACGCTTGCTAACTATCTCTAAAGGAAGGAATTTTGAAAATTAGGCAGAAGGGATATGTGGCAAAAGACCAACACAGTGCCGTGTGCTATGCTGTCGATCAAATTACGAGTCTGATGGACGGCAGAACGCGCTTCAACTTTTGAATTTCAAACAATTTCATTTTTGAGACACTAATAAGTGATATGCATAAATAGGAATGATTTAAGCCCCCACGAAGTATTAATACATACGTGTAAAATACTTCTCTAGAATACTTCTGAATTCGAAATATAAAATACTTCATCTAGAATGAAACTTAGTTTAAACTCCGTTATTCATTTTGCAGTTCAATATAAAAACATGACTTTGTAATAGAAATGAAAATACTTTTAATCAACTCTACTAATAACAATAATTTAGTAACTTGTTGGTTATACTAATTTTAGTATCTCTATATTGCAGTTATGCATGAATTACTGTAACAATAAAGTGAGTATTTTTCAGCAATGTGCAGACCAATTTGCAGTTCTTGTGGGGCGCGTTGTCTAATTGCGCCAGCATAAAAATAATTTGAAAGAATGAAACTAAATAATAAACTAGGCCAACCTTACTGCATCATTACAACTTTCGAAGGGACATTTTGTAGAGGATAGTCCAGCGAACTAGATTTCCTCCGCTGTCCTGGGATTCAAACTTTGTAGTGGAGTTGTGATGAGCAAAGTGGGTTTCTGACACATTTCCTCAAGTTGTCTCGTGTTCCTCTCAATTTTCACCACATAGTTCATCTCATTAACTATTCTGCACACGGTCTTTATCTGTCAAATTTCGCCTCACACGCCTGCTGTGGAACGTCGACTATTCGAGTAATGCAATCATGTCTGCTGATATATGTCCGTAGCGTCATCTCTTCGTAATTGAAGCCATACGATATAGTTACTAACATTATTAGGCCAAGACGGTCAAATAACGGACGCTATTTAAGTTCGGAAACATGGAGCTAGATGTGCTGTATAACCAAGTCCGTTTTTGTGATATTGGACGTGTAGCACTCAATTATTTTCCTAATAGCACTTTCTTATAAAAATAATATAAATATAAATAGCTATTTCTGCAATAGTAGTTATATGTTCACTTTAGCTACAACTCATTTTTTCTTAAGTTTGATACACTTTAAAACTCTTAACAGATGCCGACTGTTAAGAAGGATTTTTCGTCTCCCTAGTAGGCTACATTAAGTCGATATAATAATAATAACAATAATAATAATAATAATAATAATAATAATAATAATAATAATAATAATAATAAATCTATTGATCTCAATATTGGGCAAGGCCTCCCAGTTAAATAGTGGAATGGTTCAAAATTGTAACCTCTTTCAGGTGAGTTAATACTGGAGAGCTTTATTCAAAGCGAATTGTCCACTGACTATATTATTGAACCCTGTTCACTTTTATTGATCATATTGTTTTTTACCACTGTCCATGTAATTGGCTACTGTCCGTATTATTGTCAATTTATTATTTACTGACTACTGATTTTACTACCATCACTGACCACTGTTCACTTATTGACCACTATCCATCTTGTTTGCTGCTATTGACCACACTCCTGATCATTATTGATCGTTGAACTCGCTGTAATTGTCGCACCTATTATCTTCACTATGTGTGAGAAGTTTTCACAAGCTTTCGATTTTCTTGAATAGCTTGCCGGTTGTAGCTCTTATTTCATCGAACCAACGAGTTCTTTATCGTCCCAGTTTCCTTTTTAGTACAGTATTATAATTAAATAATAAACAAGTTTAGAAGTCCGCAGTGAAAAGCTGTGGATTCGTTCGCGCAGATTTGGAGACGCGAGTTCTACCCTTCACCCTAAGGCCTCCTTCACAATGCAAACTTAAACGTAACGTAATGACGTAAACTTAGCCGTAACATTTATACGTAAAAACTATCATTGACGATGACGAACGTAAGCTGGAACGCAATCAGAATTCAGTGTACTGAAACTTCATCGATTCGTTTCTAGCACTGTGAAAAGATCTTTCCACCATAGTTTCTAGTTTTTCTTCGACATTTTTATCGATTTGTTTATATATATATATATATATATATATATATATATATATATATATATATATATATGAGTTTAGCTGTTGTAGTAGTGCTCGCATTTCCTTCATCGTTTAAACAAGGATTCTCTCTTACCAAATTCACGAGAAATTCGTCAAACATAATTAGTTTTTTTTTCATGTCAAGTTAAATTCACAATAAAAATTGCTCAAATTCTTACTTTGAATTCACTACACGGATCAAAACTGTTCGTAAACTAGTTTTCTACATTACAATAACAAAATGACATAACCATAAACTAACTCAGCACAATCTGAAATCGACCTTCCACGCTGCTCTCTGATTGGTGCTCGGTAGAACGACGTAAACTTAACGTAAAAGCTTGGAGCTTCCAAAGCATGGAGGTCTTACGTCTATGGTTACGTCATGGCATTGCGAATGGTCTCACTCAGAAACTCATTTGTAGGTTTTGCGGCTACGTTACGTTTACGTTTAAGTTTGCATTGTGAATGAGGCCTTACGTGTACGGTTACGTCATGCCATTGCGAATGGTCTCACTTAGTAACTCATTTGTAGGTTTTGCGGCTACGTTACGATTACGTTTGTTTGCATTGTGAATGAGGCCTTACGTGTACGGTTACGTCATGCCATTGCGAATGGTCTCACTTAGTAACTCATTTGTAGGTTTTGCGGCTACGTTACGATTACGTTTGTTTGCATTGTGAATAAGGCTTTACGTGTACGGTTACGTCATGGCATTGCGAATTGTTTAACTTTGAAGCTCATTTGTAGGTTTTGCGGCTACGTTACGTTTACGTTTGCATTGTGAATGAGGCCTAAGCAGCAGTGCGACCGACTCGTCGCTCCGCGCGAGACGGTGACGGTCGGTCGGTCACTCACGGCGATCGATGGAGGCCCGGCTTCCGGAATCAATTTCCGATCCGATTCCTATTAAGAGCGCGACCAACGGGCGAAAGGGGAACTCATTATGGCAGAGGGCGAGTGACGGGCGATGGCGGATGATGGCAGGTGGAGGCAACTCACAGGACGGGATGGCTGGTGGTGGAAAATGGTGTGCGTGGTGGCGAGTAGTATCGGGAAGTGTAATGTGATTATGATGGCGTGCGATGCCCTATGATGGCAGTTGTTGATGAGTGGTGGAACATATTTATTTGTATTCTTATTTAATTAACGTCAACAAAAGTTAAAACTACGTATGATATACTATTATGTATACGGTAGGTACTGGAATACGAAGACAAGAGACGAAGTTTAATGGTAATGAATTTTTGTAATGAATAATTTAATGGTGAATGGTAATGAATGGTGATAAGAGTAGAGGAAGATGGTGGCGGGTGCACATTGTGGGGAGTAGTGCCTGAGGGAAGGTTGTGGTAGGTGTGGTCAGGGAGTGGTGGTTGCTGGCGGGTGGTTACAGGTAGTAGTGGTAAATGATGGTGGGTGGTAGCGATTAATGGTGACTGGTAACAGTTGTAGAATGGTGATCGTCAGTCGCCTATTGTCAGGGCGAGTCATCAGACATCTCTGCACAATGGCATTGTACGTTGGGTCAGTGCTCTTCTATGCAAGCGGCTCGCAGTCGCTTGCTGGTTACGTTACTTATCTTCCAAAATGAACAGATGTTCGAATCCACACTTTACATATGGGTTCTGTAGTGAATATAATAGGGTTTTGGTAGATTTCTCCGAAAGTGTACCTGTTTATTCAGACCGTCATTTCCTCGAAGCCATTCATTTCAGCTCCATCTAATAGTTAATTGCTTTACGCAGGTATTGAGGGGAGAGGAGTCACGAAAAGAGAAAAACGAATTCCTGTCATTTTAAATAATGAAAAGGCAAAGTCTTCGTTTTCATTTATTTCCATATGAAAAGCAAAATTTTGATCTCAACAAGGCTTAGTAGGGATCTTAAGAAGTCTAAAGCTTGTTTCCGATTGTGAAGCTCCTAGATCACCTGCAGAAGTGGTTGAAAGGTAATTGGGAAGCTTTAGAAACGACCAGATATTCAGTGTGAATCCTTACCACATACGAGATGTCCAAGAGTAGGGAACTAACAATTTGTTTTGTAAATTTTAAATTTGATATTTTAATTTTCAATCGAAATTCATCATCACAACTTAAATGGTATGCACACATTGGAAGTTTTCCTCTCTAATTAACCATTGCCCTAACCAAATTTCGGTTTAATAATGTTGATAAGAAACGGAAATTAAAATATTAGAAATACTTTATTTCATAGCGTTTAGAGAAAGTTGCAATTTAAAGCAAAGCGAATTAATTTGGAAATAAAAAAACAGTCGTGAAATTGGGGTTAGGCGGAAGAGCGGGGGTAATGTTTTGAATCTCGCCATTAATAAAGAAAGTGTTATATATATATATATATATATATATATATATATATATATATATATATATATAGAGGAAAATTCAACTATTATACAATATTCAATAACAAATTTTATAGAAATGCACAAACAAATAATGAAGATTGTAGAAACCAACGTTTTTTTAAAAAAAATGAATCACTAAAGAGCTTTGGTTTTCAACTCGAAACTGATGGATGCAGTGGAAAGCCTCAAAGCAAAACCCGAGCATAAAATATTTTTGACAAATTTCATGGAACGATGGTCCACCGGTGAATTCCGACGTATATTCCGCAGTTGAAAAAAGCAGCAACATCAGGCATATTTTAATGGCTTGTGATGTTCTGAAAGCATTCGTAAAAGCAGGTACTTTTTCTCTCAGCGCTCACTCGACAAATAGCGTGCACGAGTGGCGAAGTGCTTTTCTTTGGCAGCAGGAAGAGAGAGAGAGAGAGAGAAAGAGTTGCGGCTCAAGTCCAACGTTCGGCTTTTTGCCTCCTCACACACGAAAGAGCATTCAATGCCGCGACCCGGACACATCTTAAGTGACGAGAACATAAAGAACGTCGCTTTTCATTGGTGACGGATGACGCGGTGGAGGAACGCCGAGCAATCACATTCTGCCGGTGACGTTTCCCGGGAAACAAGGGAACCTTTTCCCTCGGGACGCGGAGCTGAAGCTGCACGTGGGGAGCGAGGAAGATCACGTCAGGGCGCGGAATGCGAGGTGCACGCGTCTGACGCATGGGAGCAGCACGAGCGCCGGGTTTCCAACTGAAGGCGAACGCAAAGGGGGAGCCGGCGGGCGGTGGCCCTCCAAAGCTGAAATTTTCCAAAGCGCACCCGTAACTCTACATGTAAGACCCGTAATAAAGCGTTTTATTTCCGTAAATACGATCGAGTCCTGATTTACTTATTTTTTTAAGTTCACATTTTGGGGAATTGATGCTCTACATTGGGAAGAGGCTCTCCAAACAATTTACAAAGGGGTAAAGGGCTGTAAACGGTTCAAAATAAAACCAATTCTGTATATGTTTTATTTATTTCCTAATAAAATATTTCATTTGTAAATAAAATGTTTAATGGGAAAGGAGGGCAGAGGGGCTCAAAAATGTATTTGATCCTACCCCTTACATAGGCTTCGCACGCCTACGAAACTACGTAAAACTTGCGTCTGAGAGTTCCGCAGCCTTTCCGGTTAAGATCTTTATTAACAGCGACTGTGTTGACCCTGGGCATTAGCTGATGTCGTTGCAGTGGTTTGTGATTGGCAGCTCCTAGGGTTTGAATATCGATTGTGGCAGGATTTTGAACATTAGCTGCAGAGCTAGTTCGAACTCGCGGTCTGAAGGAGAATTCTAGCAGCGGGTGCGGATCGAAAGTTTTCTAATAAAAGCGGATCGATTGCTTTACGTGGATTCTCTGATCACCAGGCGAATGTCGGAGCAGTATCCTAACAAACGGTTTACAGACCGCGCGCGACATTTCTTTCCTCTTTCTGGTTCTCTCCTCTCTCCTTCCTTACACACATGTGCACTTACACTACTTCTTACTACTACACTACTTCAAATGTCGATACACGAGTCGGGAGTTAGGAGCTTGTTCGGGTAGGGCGGTACCCCGCCTGGATGGGAAAAATGCAAACCGATGTGTAGGCTCCGGATTTCATCACACACTGGAGGAAGATGACCGCTACCTCCCGTGATAAAAATGTACTACCCTTAAGGGACTAAAGACCACAGCAGTTGACCTGCCCGGGAAATATAAATAATCACTCATCTTTTATTATCGATGAGAATGTCCCAAGAAATGTAAATAATCATTCATTTGTATTAACGATGAGAATGAATTATTCGTCGTCGCAAGTTTAGGGGAAATGTATACAGACGTATTGGTTTGCATCAAATCGCTTGTTGAATACGTTATGTTACAACAGAAAAGCTGTGATTTTCCAATTGGCTCTCGTTGCGTCTCAGAAACGAAAGTTTCTTAACACCTTTCAAAGACTGTTTATGAATCCATAATTGGAATTAGAAATACACGATTGAACATTGATTACGTAATAAATAGTTATTGATATATTTTATTTATTACCTTAACTTTGTTAATAATTTCTTTTCACTTGAAGCAATGTCGACGTTTTCCAAGAGTTTTCTCTTCCGAGGCTACGTCTGTTTAACGGCAGGCGTAATATTGATTATCGTGGGTTCAGGGATGTACCTATGTCTTTCAACAAGCCTTTGTGAATATAAGTGAGACACACAACTATACCCATTGCGTAAATGAATTATACTCTACGCATCAGTATTCATTCCAGATAATATTAAAACTCTAACAATCGAAATGTGCATTCCTTATCTTGAAACATTTTCGTTTTTGACATCATTCTCGTGATACATACTATCGTTGGTGCACTAGTACCCAAGTGACTTTAATACAATTTTGCAACATGAAATAAAATCTAATATTTAAGTTAACCGTTTATTATCAAAGAGTTACAACTGCGTCATTCTTTCACAATTTAGACTAAAATGAGAAACAGTTTGTTTCGCAATTATTATCAAATTTAAAATGTCCGTCGTAATGAAGTTTAAACGTGTCCGTCACTTTTACACACATGGTTCTCTGTGGAAGCCATGATGTGTATGAAAACGATACACACCGCGCTCACAGCGATACACATTTATTCCTCACAAAATTAATATATTTTTGCCTCTCACATGAATAATTCAGCAACGAGACAATGACAATGATAAGACGAATATAAGCCGGGCGAATATACCAACCTCAAAGAATTGGGAACTGAGGCATGCAGGCATTACGTCTGTCGCCAGAGTCTGCAGTTTCATTGCGACACAAAGTGGTTGTAGAAGGATCTGTGTAAAAGGCCCTGAGCAACGAGGCGCGCATAATGGATTCGAGCAACTCGGAAGCAGGTTTGTTTCAGAGTTGAAGTAACTTGCGGTAAAAGGAGAGTCCCTGTCATTGTTTTTGTTTCCGATGTCACTGTTCAGAAACTCAGGTAAAGGAAGATGTATGGGACCTCAGAAGAATAGAAGTATTGATCTTCCGCAAACTTGGCTGGCCTAACTTCGTGGATAGAAACAAATATTTTTAAGAAAAAGTAAGAAATTCCATCTTACAAGTGAACGATTATCTAATAAGTTTACGGGGAAGTCGAATGAACGTAGCGGTGGCCTCATACCAGCGTGGTCAAACAAAAGATTTATTTGTTCTGGAGTGATTTTGTAAGAACGAACGAAGTAATTTCTGATTCGAATTACAGTTTACGTCAGGCTTTCCGTATCCTTCAGGAAAAGTTCCTGGAAGTTCGCTCATTCTATTCGCTTGAGAAGATACTCTTGGGTTGTGTTTCCAAAATTTCATCGCACAAGGATACTTCGTAAATTAAAGAACTAAACCAACTTTCTTTCTTCATACCAAATATCGTCTGCTATAATTGACGTTACATTAAAAATATTATTTCCCGTTTATTTTGTAACACTAACACAGCCTTTGATACTAAGTAACGACAAACTCTACATTGTATACGTTTCTGTAAAAATACTTTTCTAAGTTGAAAATCGATGAACGGAATACTTTTTAATATTATTATTATTATTATTATTATTATTATTATTATTATTATTATTATTATTATTTATTATTATTATTATTAATATTATTATTGAAAATATTACTATGTAAGAAACATTTCCTAAAAACTTATAGATACATCGCATAACAATGCTTTAAAGTGTTTTACACAACTATCAGATTGCTCTATGCAATTTAATTACTTACCACATTACTATATTCAGTTTTTGTCTAGGGTATAACAATTTCAGGTACCATTGATTTTTTTTCTGAAAAGCGCAAGTAAACAAATTATTAAGCTAATAACAAAGAAGTTCTCTTATTTCAAGAGTTTCGTTGCAGTTGCAAAAAAATTTATAAAAGATCAGTCTTTGTCTAAGTCTTACTTTATTCTCAAATAATACTAGAAGAACACGTTCCTTATAATACCTTGGATTTCTTGTTTCCCAAGAAGTACAGCGTCTGGCCGAACATTTAATTAATATCTCAATCTTCTCATTCAAATGTATTTTTTATTGTACTCCAATGACTAATATTTGAAGAAGCAGTTGAATTTCATTACTCAAAAAAGAATTATGAAGACCGAGTCGTAGTGAAAAAGAGATGCAATCGAAGATTTAGTCAGAATAATTAAACTGTATTGAATTCTAAATACTGGGTCAGATTTATTATCGAGTTTGCTCATGAAAACTTTTCCAGAACTTCTAGACGAATATTTTTTATAATAAAATAGATGGTACTTGCAAGCAACCAATACAACCTCACTCTTTAATTAATCTTCAGTAACTACGTAATTTCATTTCTTACGTTGTTCTTATTGTAACCGAAGTTCAATAACGAGTTCTTTAATGGAAACAGAGTGCAGGGCACAGACCAAACTAATAATTTAAGAACTCCGTCAAAGCCAGTGTAGAACCTGTATTTTCGAGTATATTTCTCCAATTCCCAAAACAAGACATCGTGCTTAAACCTAATAGCATTGTTATTTTATTTTATATTATTTTGTATAGGATTCACTTACAAAGTTCACTTTACTTAAACTCTTCATTTGTATCTAATTCTTATAAACTAAATCTAAACTACAACTCTCGAGGGGACTCACCGAGCATCTCTAAAAATTACTAAGATTTGTAAAAATGTTCAGAAAAGAATGGATAGGATATCTGTGTTTTATTCTAGTTGGGATTTCATTATATTTTCCTGTATTTATAAGTCAATCTTCATTGATAAGGGTTGGATTGGAATAAAAGTTATAGGCAAGAAAGGCTATATGATGTACGATGAGTTTTAGGTTAAGTTCGTGGTGTAATTGCGTATTGGAAATGAACCAGGGGGCGTGGGTTCTTAGGTATTTGTTGTGAATAATCTGACTTGTGTTGATATTATATTTAGCAGCATTTGTCCAAATTGGACAAGCGTACAGGAGAAGAAGTCTAATATGGTTTTGTATAAGGTGATACCGTTATTTAGTGAAAGTTTACTGTTATTTATAAGTGGATTTAGCTGCATTATTTTGGCTTTGGCTTGTTGGACTTTAAAACCTAATACCATAACGTGGAAATCCTCAATCAGACAAGCACATGTCCTTTGTTCTGAGGTTTTAGATTAAGTTCGTGGTGTAATTGATAATTGGAAATGAATCAGGGGGCATGGGTTCTTAGGTATTTGTTCTGAATAATCTGAATTGTGTTGGTATTATATTTAGCAACATTTGTCTATATTGAACAAGCGTACAGGAGAAGAAGTCTAATGATGGTTTTGCGTAAGCTGATACCGTTATTTAGTGAAAGTTTAAGTGGATTTAGCTGCATTATTTTGGGTTTTGCTTGTTGGACTTTAAACCTCATACCATAACGTGGAAATCCTCAATCAGACTAGCACATTTCCTTTGTTCATTGCTTAAATTAGTACCCTTCATTACATCATCTCTCATTTCAAGAGCCATAACGCGCGATTGATGCGCCAGGTAATACTGCATCTCGTGCGTAAGCGGAAATTGCACGAGGGGCTTCGAATGCGTAAGAACGTCACCGGCACCTCACCGGATGGCGCAGTGGAGCGGTTTATGATGTCGCTGAATCTGACGTGATGGCGGCACGCCTTCGCTCGTACGTTGTGCATATTTAAGCACGCGGAAGTGCTTGTAAACCTGCATCCACTGAATTTCGTTGCCCTCTTCCCGCCGGTATGATACGCGCCGTGTAGGCTATTAACCTCACGCAACGGAAACGGGTCAGTGGTTTTGTTTATATTGCGGTGTAAAAGTGCCATAATTCATGAAGTAACGTTCACGTAGATAAATCTTCTGGTTTGTATACGCGCTGATGATCTGTATGTTGCTGGAGATATATTTCGTATATTTTTATAGATGATATAAATCGGTAATATTGTAGAATGTATCGAGCGGGATCGAATTAATAAACGAGAGTTTATGGCGGGAGAGAACATAGTCTCCAATTTGCTAAAGGTTGTACACCGGTAGTATTGAAACATACACAATGCTGTAGGTCTAAATCAACTTTAAACCAGTAAGAGAAACATATCGGAATGGGTGAGCCTACAGCCCCGGAAAGCAAGCGAACAACGGAACAAGTAAATGGTGGAAACTGATACGGAACCTCTATAATCACGTGTAATTTAATTCACTATCAAAAATCCGTAATCGAGGTAGAATGTGGTCAAATTGCACCAATAAGACGATTTTCAGAGAACGAAACAATTTTTTTTTCATACGTCGGATTTTATTTCTGTTTCGCAAGTTGGGTTATTTTAATATATAACAAAAGAGAAACGCGAATTTTCATTGCAGTGTGGTAATTTTAATTGTAAAAAGTAAAACAGTAACAAATTTATTATTTTCGTTTTACTGGGTACTTCAGATAGCTCGTAATTTCTACATAATACGAAACATTGTAATTAATTTCGGACAGAATTTATTAATTGTTTAGAAGTTTTATATTTTCCTGAAACAATACGTTATTGAAAAAGGTGGTTTAAACAATAACCATGCCCTTACACGGTTGAAAATACAAGTCCCAACTGCAGGCACCTACTCTGTGTACAAAAAAAAATAGAGAAAAAAGCTTAACTATAGAGAAGGCATGTTCAATGAAATACAAGCAGACGAAATAAAAAGAAGACTGGTCGAGTGACATGTTGGAAATGGACGAAAAGAAACGGAACAACATATGAGATTTGCTACGAGTTCAAGTCCAATAAGAGTATTAAAAATGGAAATTAGTAGATAGAAGATCAGGAAAGAAGTCGAAATACTAAAATGAAGGAAACAGGACTGTAAATTTAGTAGAATCGGAGATAATAAATGGAAGTGGAGAGGAGGTAATGGACGGAAAAAGGAAGAGAAGGGGGTAACAAAATGAAAAAAACAAACAAGAAACGTGAAAGAAAACGTATGTGTTAAAAAAATGGGAAGAGAAGAGGATTTGGGGAAAGGAAGAGCAAGCAAAACGGGAGACCTGTCGGGAGTTTAGAGCTTGTTCTGGATGGGGCAGTATCCCTCTGGTGGGAGATACCTGGTTGAGGAAAAAAACCGCTAGTCGACGCTAGGTCGGCGCCGGATCTCGCCATCCAGCGGGGGAAGACCACCACCCCCTCCCGAGCAAAACACGCACTACACTTGTGGGTCTAAAGACCATAGTAGTTGACGCGCCCGGAATTAGTTATCAATCAATCAAACTATCAATCAAATTATCGATCAATCAAACTATCGATCAATCAAACTACCAATCAAAATATCAATCAATAAAACTACCAATCAATCAAACTATCTATCAAGAGCAAGCAAAAGAGTAGAAGAGAGGGGCGTGTCCCTACCTTGCTCAGCGACGGAGGCGATGACAGCGAGGTGCACCAACACGGCCACCCCCAGCAGCGACAGCGCTCTGGACAGCGCCCACTGCACCATTGCTGCGCGCGGCGACGACGCGGCGGCGGCGGTGGCGGCGGCGGCGGCGACGGCGGCGGCGGTGGCGGCGGCGGCGACGCCGGACGACCTAGCGCAGCGCCGGCACCACAGCCCGGCGGCACAGCAGCAGCGAGGGCGGCGGCGGCGCGGCGGCGGCGGTGGCGGCGGCGGCCCGCTGGAGGCGGCGGCGGCGGCGACGACGGCGGCGGTGTGGGCCGGGGCGGGAGCGGGTGCGCCCGGTCGGGGCCCCTGGCACATCGGAGCGACCGCCTTCGGTCGGCGGTCCGTTGGTGCACGACGACACTCACTCGACGGCGCTTACGAGCGCTGCCACACCCACCGGATACGTCAACGCACTTTCTTCGCTCGCCCGCTAAACTCTTCCCGCGCACAACGCGACACGACTACCTCACAGATGGATTTCCAAGAATTAAAATAATAGAAGGGTTTTCTACTGTTTTCACTAATAAAGATACACAGACAATTCCACCCAAAAACGTGACAGAGAGAATTCTTCAGAAAGTTTCAAAACTTAAAGGTATTTGCGTAAAATATTCTTTGTTCTCACTGCTTTTCACGTGTTGTGTTGTTATTTTCTTCTTTCTGATAATTGTTGCAATTTTTGGATTTTGCGACACAGTCCTTCAGAAATATTGCAATTGTTTTTTAATTGTTTTTTTTTTCGTTCAAAAAATGGCAAAATGATTCCTTTAACACTGAACAATTTTCACCAAACTTATATACACATCCATTGACGAACACCACAAATAGTAACTATATATTTAACTCTGAACTTCGATCACAAAAAAACAGTTAAAGTGAAAAAGGGGACAGATTAAAATTCACTTCTCCTTCACAAATGTAAGAAATAAAATGTGAATACGCTGGACGATTGTCGCAAAACACAAACAGCGTCAGAAAATGGCGGAGGTAGATCTTCTTTTTTCACGAGCGACGGCACCAAAAAATTGGGGATATACGTGAAATGTCGTCTCTCTGGAACAGAAACAAAAAGTTGCTTAATTTTTAAAGTGCATTTGTGTCGTTAATCCGCCTCTGGTTTTAGGGGGGGCAAGAACTCATACATGCAGTTGTTTTTAACACCATAAAGCCACACAAATACGGACGGAATTTGCATCGAAATTACTAGAGGGCGAATTGATATTTTATTCGCCAGGAAATATTAATATTAGTTTTTGTGAACACGCTCCCGGAGGAAGGAAGGGCTGAGGGAAAAACCAACGACATTGCAATGGCTGCCAGCGAACAAATCGCCACAGCATTGAATACACGCATTATTTCAACCAGAGAAGATGAAACCGGAAAGTGAGTATTGAGTGCCTGTAGTGTTCTAAAAGAGTACATTTGCGGTAATACTCATGTCTCTTTTGATGCCGAAACTTGTAGAAACTTCCTACAAAAGTAATGTATACAATTAATACCCAGAATTATTAATATTTATATATTCTAAGTTTTAATTATAAATAATTGACTTTTGAGAAAGAACGGTGGTTTAATGCAAAACGGAAATAAACGTTTCAGGGTATTTTTGGTGTATATATCACTCTTATTAAATGATTTTGCCGTTCGATAAATCATTGCACAGCATGTCATATATTAAATAGTTTGTTTTCTTCATTGATATAATATAAGGTAGACAAATGAAAGTGAAATAAGTGAGCCACATTGACCAACCAAAGGCATCTTGCGCCAACAATACGAGCGGAAATCGCAACAATATGTGAACCATGCGAGAACGGAATTCTCGATAAAAGCGAGAGTCTTACAAAGACTTTGCCGGATGAATACGTATCATATATCAAATCATATCATGAGCATGTGTGGTACGACAATATGACGTATCATATAAGTCATATTCATAAAATGACAATTCTTTCTTAAACGATAAATATGAATCCTATAAACATCATACTACTGTAATAAAATGAAATAAGCAACCACGGTTCACTGAAACACACATCTTAGCCACAACGACCTAAGCGCTCAACATTACTCTTTCTGTCGACAGAATATCAACGGAAACAGTAGCAAACGGGCTAGAACCCTTTTCGGGGGCGGGAAGGATTTCTCAGAAAGGGCGCGCACTGCTTCCACAGCGACCGAATGTACCTCGCGAGCTAGCGCGTGTGCTGGCGGGCGATAGCGCCGGCGACTTTTCGAAAAGTTTCCGAAAGCCCGTGAGTGGCAGATAGCGACGACAACAGACACGCAATTCTCTGTGACGGTGCTGCGCAGTGGGCTCCAATGAGCTGAAAAGCTTCAGAAAAGAAAACAAAATTCGTGGTAATGACGATGCATGTAAATATCAGTAATTTCTAAAAGTTATTGAAACCTATTTGGCGATTTTACACGAAATTTCGATCACGAGTTTTACGGGAAACATCTTCTCCAGTCGCAGCTTTAGTGTAAAAAAATGTGTGATTTGAAAAAGAAATTAGACCTCACTAAAAAATGGTGTGGCATCTTTTATACCATCTTGGCGAGACTAACTACGATTTTTACTAAAGAAATTGTCGATTTAAAGCGCAACATGTTCGCCTAAATGCAGCTGTAAATCTTACGACCGTGGAAATTGCAGCTGATTTGAAAACTGTATAAAATATGCCGGAAAACACTGCTTTTACTCAATAGCAATTCAGTAAATATTACAGTATTTCTATTTTTGGTTAAAAATTCCAAATTTTATCGTTAATTTTAAATCATTGATAACAAACAGATTAACAGATATTTTCCGATTTTCGGATGGATAGTTATACAAATATATATAGTAAATAAATTCAGGTTTTAATAATAAATAAAAAAGAAACAATAAATAGAATTTATTAAGTAGATGTAGGCCTTAGTGGCATCGCACGAAATGAACGCAATTAAATATGAAGATGGCACCACCTTCAATAATTTGCAATTTAAAAAAATCGTCCCTTAGTTCTTAGATTAAATATATGTGTGAGCGGAACACGTTCACTGTTCTGTGATCCAAATGTGGTTCACAAAACATAACACTCGATGGTTTTTCTACGTCCGTAAACTACACGTGGGTCACAGACGTTTATAATTTCCACGTTAATTTTTTCCATTGAACTTCCCTTAACTGCACAGATTTTGGCGTGGACTTGCTAGGGCGGTCATAGAATTTAGAAATGCACCGAGACGTGCGGAAAAATATTTTTCATTTTTGAGAATATTTCAGTAAAACTATCTTACAGTTAGAAACGTTTCTATTAAATTAGAGACTATACTTATCATCAAAAAGAAAAATAATTTTTATTTTAACTGACCATTGATATACTATAATGAAGAAGTTTTCGTTTGTATTGTATAATTTGAAAAAAAGAAAAAAAGACTTAATAAATTTCTAAGAAGTAACGTACTTAAGCTTCCCTGTCAATGACTCCCATCTCGATCAGGTTTTTGTTCAGTTTTCCTGATCCATTGAGCAAATGCTAAGATGGCCCCTTGATTGGCTTCTGGACGTAAATGCAGTTTCACTATACGCACGTTTTATTGACCTCTTTCTTTACTTGTAGTGGTAGTAGAGCTTAGGATGAGTTACTGTTTTGTTAGCAATACAGAAAAATCACATCTACAGTTCGCTTATCGTTACAAATAAGTTTTATATAACTCGGGAACGAAAATGTGTAGTTTTTGAAATACTAATTCCGCATTTTTAAATATTATAATTATATATTATTATTATTATTATTATTATTATTATTTATTATTAGTATATTTAGAGTACGTTTTATACTATATAATAATAATAATAATAACAATGATAATAATAATAGTTTTAAACCGTTTTTCATCTTTCAACTATTAATAGTTAAATTGTTGGGAAGGGATTCTGAAACTCAAGAAAGCGAGCGCAGCTGATTTTCTCCCCCTTACGTCGCATACACGTTTTAACTGATTTTTGACTAAATAAATTAATAAATAAAAATAAATAAATAAATAAATAAATAAATAAATAAATAAACGTGTAGACGTGGGGAGATATTTTAATGTTCTCACAGGGGCAGGGATTTTTGAGCGATGGCCGCTGTCGGGCGAGGAGCCCACGTAGTAGCATCGCGGGCGGGCGGGCGAGCGGAGGCGGTGGCGTCCGCCCTAGCAGCGTCGTGTCACGTCGCGTCGGTTTGCGTCGCGTCGCGTCACGTCACGTCACGTCACGTCACGTCACGCCACGTCGCGTCGCGTCGCGTCGCGTCGCGTTGCGTCGTGTCGGTTTGCGTCCGTCGCGTCGCGCGCCGGGCGCCGAGCAGCGCCCCAAGAACCAACCGGGCAATCACGCGGCACGCGCACATCGGAATATGGCGTGGCGTGTGCGGTCGTAGGGAAATAAACTGGCGGTGTTGGAACGCGTTTCGATTTGTAGAGAAAAACACGCGCCTGGACCCACTAGCTTCAATTACCTCATTCTCCACAATATTTGCAAACCTTGTCGTTGAGTCGACTTATTTAATCGAAATATTTAAAGTTGTTGAAGAGACTTTAAATAAAAAAATTAAAAAATATTTGCAAAATATATATGGTAATTAAGGCTAGAATTAGATTGTGAAATATTAATACTTTTAGTATTGTTTCATGGTACTAAAGACTTATGAATAATAAGATATTGAATTAATGTAATTCTCATTTACCTGTATTTTAATACGTTATTCTCGTATGTATTTCAAAGCAGAGTAGAACAATTAAATATACTCGCATATAGTGTGTTAAATGATATTTACGTTTCTCTTCTACATGCATTATAAATATTTATTAAGTTGTAAACGCAGAAAATGATCGGAAGAACGCACCTGAAATTTGTTTCTACTGTGAATAAAAATGTGCTCAAATGTACTGTTTATTTGTCGAATTGAGAGTAAAGGAATTGAAAAGTCTCCGTTAGTAATTTTCTTCCATGCCTATTCAAAAAGAGTGAAAAAATAAAGGAAAATAGAAAACATAAAATGTAAAGCGTCACTACAGAATAAAAAACGACGAATTCCGGAACTCCATGTTTTAAACGGTGCAGAGGTTAGTGGCTTTGAGTTTCACTTTTCTACTTTGTGTTTCACCTCTCTTAGTTACCTTGTCGTATTCACAAACTGTACACACACTTCAGAGCTTCAGCGGCGTAGTTGTGAAAATAGACAGCTCTATAAAAAAATATTTTTCCTATCGAACTTCTCTGAGAGTTGAGAAAACATTTTCGATTTTGGGCAGCAATGATGCATAGGATTGCGCGATCCCCATTTCGATGGCAGTAATAGAAAAAAGTTAAAAGGAAAAAGGATTGAAATAGTTAAAAAAAAACAACTGGTATGTTGTGCGTTTCCTTGTTGGATGTAGGGAAAATGGAAGTTCATTCGGAGAGCGTTTTGGGGATTAAATACGATATCGAAAACATATATTCTAAAGGACGATATCATATAGTTTGAACAACATACCTTATTGTAACTACCCGAGAGGAAGTCAGCAGAATAACACAGAAGCAAACGTGCTCACTTCGTAGGTCGCTTGAGAGGGAAGTTAGCCGGGCGCACCGCGGTCCTCGGCGACTGGATATATTCGCGAGGCGGTCGGGCGGTGACTGGCGGTCCGTCCCGTGCACTTGTCACTCTCAATTAACGAGCGGCGCCTCGTCACTGTTAGGCGACTTCCAGCCAGCCCTTTGCGACGGGCTCGTCATTCGTTTAGCGACGGCGGCGGCGGCGGCGGTGGCGACAGACCGGCGCCGCAAAGCGGGACCACCCGCGTTCCGGGAACAGCCGTCGACGAGGCGCCGGGCGTGGAGGCGGCGGCGACGCCTAGCGTCGAGTGACGGACGCCGGCAGCTGCGGGGCGCGGCGGCGCCGCGGGCCGCGAGGCGGAGGCGCGAGGACGCGGCGGCGAGGGCGGTGAGGACGACGCCTGCGGCAACCGTCCTCTTCCTCATCCTGCGGCACCATCGCGCATGGTGCGGTGAGGACTCGCCCGCCGACGGTGCGCGCTGGCCGGGCTGAGTGGTCGGGGGCGCTTCGGGCGGAGTACCTCAAGGGCCGCTGGGAGGTGCTGAAAGCTGGAGATTTTTATTTCTTTTCTGAATTCTTTTTAACAAGCTTGGAAGTATAAGTACCGAAATCCCTTTTATATCACCTACGTTATTTTCGCTTTGAACTTTCAGAAATGGACGATCTGTGTTTCTCAATTAAAAGTGTTTAATATAAACATTGTTGAACTGCTGCCTGTTGAAGATGATACACGGCATTACACTAACAGAGATAAATGTGCTGTCGTGATTCAGAAGAGTTATTGCCACTGAAATATACACATCGATTTGATTATTTGTCAACAATAGTATTTCTCTGGTGGCCACACACGTTTATGTTGACAAATGTTAGTTTAACGCAGGAAATGACGGAGTTCAGCATAGGAATTAGGAATGATCCTAACGTGCTCGTGTTTAGTAACTGTGTTTACAACTTTTTCCACTTTCTATTGCGACAATGAAATAAACAGGCGACCTGTTATTCGTCACAAATCCATCACAGTTCGTTTGAAGATTTTGAAATATTTGTAAAGTTTGTTAAACTGAAATATGTTGGCTCTGTTCAATGGGAGAAAGTTCAGCAACTTTTATAGAGGTGTTTAGCACTAAACTTCCTCCGTTGCATTGCTGAGCAACCAGCTGTTAAAATGTCGACTTTTCGAAAACGTAAAAAAGTCAAATAACACTCGGTCACAGTTTCGAGCAGTTGTCCGCAGGGAGTCAGATCGGCGGTTGGAAGTCAGACAGGAACTACGTACTTTTTTCGAGGGAACGGCCGTCGTAACCGACCTTCCGACAATCGCAGGGAGAAAAAAAAACTCGCACTTCTTCACAATAGAGGGGGGAACCAGGCCACAGCAGAACGTGGTCGGAACAGCGGTCGGTGAGTCACTGGACTACTCGCTGACGGAAGAGCTTCAAAACTTTTTCGAGAGGGTAGTACGTGAAGAGACCCGGAAGAAAAAAAATCACTGGAGGAGCGATGGGGGACGGAGCCGTTCACACGGATGCGTCGCGGGCGAGGGTGGGCGCGCACGGGCCGCGGTGGGCCTCTCGGTTCGCGACGCGCGCGCGGGGCACTGGGCGGCGCGGCGGCCGAGTGCGGCGGCGTCGGCGGACGGCGACGGTGGCGGCGCGGTGCGGCGGCGCGCGGTAGCAACGGAGACCCGGCGTGCACGGCGCCCCGCGGCGTACTGGGGCGAGGCCGGACGGCGGCGGCGAGGGCGGCGGCGGCGGCGGCGGCGGGGGCGGGGAGGGTGCAGCGCTGCCACCGCCGCCGCCGCCGCCGCCGCCGCGCCACCCCCTTCGATTGTTTTTGTTAGACGTCGCGTTTCTTTAATTTGTGCGGAGGTCTCTACGTTGTGTTGGATACGGTTCGTAGGGTTTCCGACCTGAGGGAAGTACAAGAAATTGTTTATGGAATTGAAAAACTCTTTTTTATTTTCGATAGGTCGCATGATGTAATGGTTCAAATCTATATAATGTTCGTGCAAGATTTCTGCAGTAAAGATTGACGCAGGAAACTACAGAAGTATTCACGCGCCTAAATATGAATAATTTTGTCTTTTATTTAGGAATAATATTTTCTGATTCTATGAAGTGTTATAAGAATACGATATTATCACCAAAACTTCACTAGTAGTTGGAGTGCAATTCTTAAAGTTAACGTGTTTACAAGAAAATACATATTTAATGAAAGAAAACTTCTTTGTATCATGTGATAAACAAACTTAAATATATTATAATGTTTAATTACGTACTTTGTTTTAAAACAATTTTTGCTACTATTTATTAGGGATATATTTTCTTCACTAGTGTAGTAACACTTCTTTCTGACTGCACAAAATTATTACTGAAATAAGTGTTTCTAAAAATAACAACTAAATGACTGGTTTTTTCAGTAGGAATACGGTTTTTCTCTTTGTCGTCATTAACGTGTAAGAAAACGTATTGTTGTTTAAAATCCTTAATTTTTCGTATTGAAAAATAGGTATACATTTTCGACTTGGGTTCAGAAAATTAAGAGCGAGTTATTCAGAGTTTTCATTTTTAAAAGTACAGTTATTTATATTACATAATCTTGATGATCATGTTTTTTTCTTGCTTGGTTGTTGTTAAAGATCTTTTAACCAAATATTATTTAATATAATAATTCTGCCCGTTTCAGAAGACTAATTATATAAGTACTGTATCTAATTTTCCATTTTATTTGATTAATTAGGATCACGTGGTGAAAGAGAGAAGACGTACCATCTGATATACTCTCAGACAATTGGCTAGTCGCGTCCAAAACCATACGTAAGTATAATATATATGTTTTTGTGGCTAGTTTGCATGCAAGGCTATTGTTTTTCCTGGTTAACGGATATATTGCTTCCTTACTGCAGAGTATTTCAATGCATGTAAGAACCACTTTCAAAACTGTCAAAATAGTTATTTATAATACGATTGGTAACAGTGATATTTTATTTTGCTATTAGGAAAGGTAAGTACATTAGGCCGAAGAGGTGTACTTGTGACCGTGTGGCGCCATCTCACGAGCAAAATAAAAACACTTTCACCGCGTATGTTGAACATCATTTTTTTAGACAGACTTATTGATATTGATTTTATTTTTATTAGAGTATTCATTTCACTTAATGTACATTAATATCGGTAGAACCTGATGCGGTCAGACGAAAATATTTTGTTTTTCTTTATTGCATTCAGAGATTTATCTGAACACTTGAACATCGCTTTTAGCACTATGCTATTTTGCTATGCGTTTTAGCACTAGCTTCACCATTAGCACTATGGCTAAAAATTGAACTTTAAGCACGCTATATGTGCCCTGAAAGAAGATCTTATTATTAGTGGGTGTCTAATCAGCTAATTTTGGTACAATTACTACAAACTGTAATTAAATTAGCCATAATAACTTGATTCTATTGAATAAATATATATTTCACCGGGAATCTGTTTAACTCATTAAGTTCAAATTCGTTATAACTGTTTCTCATACTTTCCAATTAAATATAGAGTGATAGCTACTAGTTATTTGTTCTCTTATGTATTTTACTTGTTAACAATTAATTTCAGAAATTCGAACAGGGAAAGAGCGGATTATTTCAACTTTGACTGCTTTTCTAAGATCTTTTCCTTAAAGATGTTTCTTTAATGTCACGCTTGGACTCATTCCAGGAATGCTTATAAATACTTTGGTTTGTTTACCAATTACCATTCCATCTCAGAATAATTCATTGATATGGCAACGTGTGTACACAAGGAGTGCCTAACAATTTTCAATTATTGGCATATCACAGTTTTCTTTCACTCTTCACATGTTATTTCATCAATGTATGAATTTTTACCATTTAAGCACATGGAATTTAACGATACATTAAACTTTGTCAGAGTATGTAACTAGATAAATGTAAACAATGATGTTCTTAGAAAATCTCGTGGTCTTAGTATAAATAATACAGAACATATTTTTAAAACACTATGATGGAGAGTTTTTTTAGGATTCTCTTGGTTTTCAAACAGGTTAAACGATGTTAAAGGAATACAAGGAAGAGCATTCGCAGGCTTTACAGAAGAGTTATGACTTATTTTCGACCAACCAAATGATTCAGGTTTCTGTGAATCCCTTGAGCTTATTCGTTTTTTCTATTTTCGACGTTTTGATGAGATGTACCAGTTAAGGATAAATGCTTGAATCATTAATGCTCGTAATTTTGGGTCATTAATCCGAAAAGCACATTTCGACACTTATAAACTGAGCTTTGATATAATATGATTGACCATTAATATGTATCCCATTTTACCTGCAAGATTAGCAAAAATTTACCTGCAAGATTAGAAATTAAAAGAACTAACAACAAAAGGCCATTAAAATATTTTTTCAGGTATCGAGAAACTAAGTGAATATAAAAATTCTATTGATCCTTACAAAGAGTAAAGTAGATTGAATGATATTTGCCGAATTACATTCTTTCGACTGTGGATTTTTCTTTGGTATCTAACTGAACGAAGAACTCGTAACTTTTCAATACTGAAAGAAAAGTAAATTTTTGTAGAATATTGCCTTGGAAGAGAGTCTTGCATACAAATCGTACAAATATCTGACACATCATAATTTTCTCAAATACTTCTTGTGCTTTTATTTAAAATGGACATTCATGTATCAATTTTCTACATTGTGATATCTTCGACGATTGCTGAGGCTCGTTATTTATAGCGACATTCAACATACAGAATGGGAAAGCGAGGCGTTCCTAGGCAGTCGGGCGGTGTATTTTTAATTTGTGGCGCCGGATCGATCTCAATGTCGCTGGGAGGGTGAAGTTCGATTGCACTGTGACCCATTTAGGCAGTTACGCGTTCGCGGGGATCGGTCGAAAGCCACCTCTGCCATTGATGCACGCGCTAGATGGTCGCCTCATTATCTTTCTTACCCACGGCCCGGGTGTTGAATAATCCATTGCAAATGGAGAGTGGTTATTAAAGTGCCAACACGCAATTTCTTGATCACCATTCGAAAATATTAGTGAGTCATACATGACAAGCTATTCAGTTTTTATTTATTCAAATATTTAAAAATAAATTTAAAAAGTGGGATTATTTTAAAATTTTCAAAAATGTCAGAAGGGTATCGTTATTGACTGTGTGCAGTGTGATTTGTATATTTGAAGGGGTAGTCATGAGATAACTAGATAAAGAAGGCTGAATACATCTTGTGAGGATTCGCGGTTCTTGTCCACTATTGAAAAAAATGTTCATATCGTGAATGTTTTCTTAAAACGTTTTTAATCTCCTTTAATGCATTGATTATTTAAGTAAATTTATATATCGATTATATATTTGTATTCAGAGTTTCAATCTCTTACAATTCAGACATATTTATAACTGAAGTTATGTAGACAATCACAGAATAACATTCTTGTGTTTTTACTAACAAACTTTTCATTAATAATATTAATGATACAAGTTTCGTTTTTCTATAAATTATTTATTTTCCTAGTTCGACGTAATAATGTCTTTCAAGGATTTGAAGATATTTTACATAAATTACATTAATTTTGTTGTATTTTATTATTAACGTAATTAAACATTAAACATAATTAACAGGATTAGAGGTAGTTCTAGGACGGGACCTCTAAACAGTTATTTTAATTTTTCATAATTTATTACTATTGAATAGGTAGTCAGTGGAAATACGGAGGATGTAATTAATCTTTTAAATAACGAGATTTAATTCAGGGTAAAGGGTTTGCTGGATGTCCTAATTGAAAAGTTTTTGTCGCTGGGCAAGAGTTAAGTGAATTTTTTTATAATTTATTTATCCATGTTTGAAGGTGATCAATAGAAAGTTCTCTCTGAATTTGATTATTACAAACAAACAATTGAATATTTAAAACACGTCTAAAGAATCTATTTTAAAAACCTTCAATTTTTTGTATATTCGTTTATGTGTAAAATTAGTTTTTAAAGTAATATAAGTAATGTAGTATTAGTGTTATCGGAATATATTGTTTGAGTTCAACTCATAAAAAGTTGCAATTTATTACTCTTTGCAATTTCCCCTGCATTCAATGTATTTTTATTGAGCAATTACTTTCGTTGCAGCGTTAAATAATAACTCGATACACAGAAAATATATTATTGGAATAAATTGTTTTTTTCTCGAGGTTGGAAAAATACTGCTGCATGCTTGTAATTAACTCTTGGAGTGCTGTTTCTCTTAGCAGCAGAAGATATTTTAGAAAGTTTAGTAAAGTTCGCCAAAAATGTAGGAAATATAACAATGAAGTTCAGTTGATATGAGATTGAATAAATGCATTTACAGTGAGAAGAATTAAAAAAGAGATTATATACAGTGGAATGTGAATTAACATTAATATTAATAACTAATTAAATTAATATTTAATCATATATATATATATATATATATATATATATATATATATATATATATATATATATATGATTAAATACAATTAATCGGAATGTTCGAAGTGAACATTTGAAACTTTTTTACTTTGTTACTGTGTTACTTTTTTATTTATTTAAAGTAGCATTAATTTTTACGTTATTAAAGATCAAAGTAATTCTACAAATCAATATCTATGAAGGATTTGTCTCCAAAAAGTTTTATACCTCTTCCAGTTCATTCTGAGGAAAAGAAAAATAAACATGTTATTCCAACGTTCCTGGTCATAAAAGAAGAAACTAATGATTTCGTAGTTTAGGGACATTTATTACACCAGCATCGTAATATTTACGTAAAATGTAATAATATATATGGTGATTACGTTAGAGGGATTATCTTGATTTTGAAGAAAATATTGCATTGAACTTTATTTACACGAGCACTTAATAATTGAGGTATCAATAGAAAGGAAAAATAATATTCAGAAAAATTAAAGAACAGTATAAAAACCAAATTAATTCAAGTATTGTCTCTAAATGTCGTTGAATACTAAGTTGGTTTCTTTAATGAAACTAATAATTTTCCTTTGAAGACAAGTTCTTGAAGTCCTTAATGTTCAGAATGTTCTTGTTTCTCTTTTTTACTTGGTTATTTTGTCCGTCGTTTTTGTATACAGGGCAGTAAATTAAGTGAAGTACATTTAGACAAACAATCGGAATCACATTTAGAAGGGGATTAAGATATGTTTGAGTACTCTTAAAGAATTAGATAATCTTTAGGAGAAGAAACCATTAAATTTAAATGTGATAGTATGCAGTGTTCAGATCTTCACCTAATAATGGCAAATTGATCTTTCCATGTGAACTCTTAGAAAGTGTGAAGTTTTTTTGACAAGCGCGCCAGACTTCAAATATTTTCCTAGTTTTTCCCAAATATTTTAATTTTTATTTCATGTTTAATTCATAGGTTAGAATACATATTCCAATTCATAAATACATCTCGAATGTTTTCTAGAACGATCAGTTTTAAAATATAGTACTTCTCGAAGTATAAACATGATTGACTGTAAAGAGACAAAAATGTGTTATTGTAGACTGGGATTATTGATAACGTAACTTTGAAATAAGTAATTCGATTGATTATAGGACGAACTCGTAGTTAAATACTTAAAAAATGACAGAATCAAATTTCTCACATTGTTTTAGTAACTTCACTGAGATCAAAACAGCGACTGAATTCTATCTAGCTATTAGTCAAAATTCCATCTAGCTAGTGGTTAGTGTCGAAAATCCTCCACCGGTAGATTTAACAGAAGTGACTCGTGTAACAAGTGGCAGGTGTGACAGACGTGACAGGTGTGACAGAAGTGACAGGTGTAACAGAAGTGACAGGTGTGACAGAAGTGACTAGCGATAGATGGATCAGACATACAGACACATGTTTTGAAAATTACTTATACTAAAATAGCGCAGACTTACATGTACGAAAATCATTTTGAAATTTTGTGTTTAAAAATGCTTTAAACCACTAAAAAAATAGAATAGTCTCTGCTCAGTGATGAGTTCGGTCATTTTGACGCGCATGCATGACAAACCAAATTGGGAGTGTTTTCTGTGAGTAATATTACAAATGATTCGTATTTATGTCACAACCGTCGGCTAACTTGTGATGTGTCTGTGTCTGTGTACCCTATTATTTGTTGTGAATCTAACAACGAGAATATGTTCAGGTGTATTTCTGTAGCAAAATTGTAGACAAGTTTAGTATTCAATGTTCTTTTTAAGAAATATTATTTATATGCCTGATTCTTTGATTATTATTTTTACTGTTGTGAGTTTAATTATAAGCATGAAGAATGTAAAAAGAGCGGGCTCTGTTCGGTGCTGATTGCCGGGAGTTTATTTCCGTCTGATAATTTACCCTCATTCGTAATTTGTTTTAGTCCTTTTGATATTCATTTGATTGATGATATCCGGACAGAATAAATCTGGGTTGAGAACTATTTCTGGCTACACGCACTGAACTACACTTGAGACATTAACAGCCAGCGCTCGCCTCAACGGCTGACGTAATAATACTCGTATAGTTGGTAAAGTGATGTGGTCTTCGATGAAGCGCTACTATTTTAGAATCTGTAAAAAGAAATCGTCTATTGTGCTGAACAACCATGTAAATATTGACAAAGCTCGAGAGAATCTAAAACACTTTTTAAGTTCAATTATTGAAAATCCCCAATATTTAATAAAAATTGGATATGAGTCATAGAAAGTAATAAGTAATTTTTGCTCCATTCTAACAAAACGTTTAAAATATCTTGTGCCGTTCGAGAAAAAATTGTATTGATGAATTTTTGGAAAGCCGCTATGATTTTATTTGAAATTACCGATATTTATAATTAATAGTACGTCAAAACATTTGGAACTTTAATATGAAAATGTAGAGGGTATTAAGAAATAAAACTATGTGTAATAATTGAGTACGACAGGTTCAAACGAGTTTCTACTTTTTCCTTCCAAAATTCCACCAGTTTTAATGAAAATTTGACCCTTACGAGTTTTATTGACCCACCTAACTCTGTTCTAGCAAAAAGAGAAAAAAAATAAGAAAAACAATTGGTGCCATTCTTGAAAAAACAAATGAGAATATTCTACATGCTATCAAATACCTCCTAAAATTAAAGAATACGTTTCAAATTTGCAGCGCCAAGTGTTTATTTGAATCGATAGGAGATATCCGTTTTCAAGAAAATGGGAATGAGTTTAGGAGCTAAAAGAGGAACAAATTAAATGAAGTTGAAAACTTAATGGTATGTATTAATTATTACGTTGTGTTTTGTGGCACAGTGACATGAGCAAATCATTGCTGAGATTTCTTTAAATTTAAGATCTAAAATTTATATTTTGGAGCCACAGGATGGCCAAGACAAAGTCAGAACTTTGATTTCTGGAGTTTGCGGATAAAGGGAGTTAGTTTGGAAGTTGTCCTGTTAATAGAAAGTCCAATAAAGGCTCGTGTTAAAGGCTCTGCAAACGGTGATCACTTAGAAATATACTCATTAAGAGCATTCCCCGATAGGAGAGTAAGCCTAGTGTCGTGATAAGCGATTCTAGAGAATATGGTGGATCCCTTTAAGAGTAATAAGTTAATCCTGAGAGATTTTTCAGAGGGAAGCATACATCATTTGTCTATTGACATTACACTGGTGTAAAAAAACTATCAAAAAAGAAAATTAAAAACCAGTTTCTCAATTTTACATAATCGTTTGCAGAATGCACTACACTGTAGACTTTTGTAGACCGGCTTTTAGCTTGTTTGTATTATTTGCTGATTAACTTCTTTTAAAACCAACTAGCAGTTAACAAGGCCTACGGGTTTGTTCGTTTAAATGAGGATGTATAGAAGAGTTTGTACGCAAGGTATTAGGGATGGACAAAGTGAGTGTGGCAAACGGGTTCATCGTTTGATACAAAACAGTGAAATTCATGAAGAGTTTTCATTTATTTTATATCATTCTGCGAACAATTTTTGAATATTTACAATATCTTTTATATTGTTCTACAAAACATGCACAATTACTTGTGTACAAAAGGTATTATGATACACTGAGACAAACTTAAACAGGGTGATAGGGTAAAATAAGGTTTTGATAATCGTATAAAATTATGTTTTCGTTATTTTTATTAAAACGATAATTTCTGAAGAAATTGTTTCCGAAATTTTGTGTATTGTATATTAGAGGAGACGCTATACCACTTTCGTAATTGACTTCCGCTTGTTTGCGAAATTGTCATCGCAGCCGCACCCTTTCTTTCTAAATTGCTGCAGACGCTGCGTTAACTCTCATTTTCATTACGACTCTTCCCCGCTGACGTTGCTCGTCATGTTTCCCGATCTTCTCCGGCAGTAAACGAGCGGATTATCCCGAACAGCGGGAGCGGCGCGCCAGCGGTATAATTTGAAAATTGAATATTTCCTGGAAGCCCAAGCGGGCAACCTTCAGGCCCCATTCACACCTCCCCATCCCCGCGCTCTGACGGCATCCAGCATCACCGCAACGAGATTCGCAGGCAGCAGATGCCTGCACCCCTTTCTCTGTCCCACTCTCTCGCCTTCTCTCCCCCTCTGCCCCTCTCCCCCTCTGCCCCTCTCCCCCTCTGCCCTCTCCCCCTCTGCCCTCTCCCCCTCTGCCCTCTCCCCCTCTGCCCTCTCCCCCTCTGCCCTCTCCCCCTCTGTCTCGTCCTCTCTCCCCTCTCTCCCCTCTCTTCCCCTCTCCACCGTCTCACACCCTCTCTCCCCTCTCCCCCTCTCCCCCTCTCCACGCCTCTCCCCTCTCTCCCCCTCTGTCCCCCTCTCACACCCTCCCCCTGTCACCCTCTCTCCTCTCACACCCTCTCTCCCCTTTCTCCCCCCGCTTTCCGCTCTCACCCGCTCTCTTCCCTCTCTCCCCACTCTCCCTCTCTCCCCCTCTCTTCCCCTACTCTCGCCTCTCTCTCCAATCTCCCTCTCTCCTCTCTTCCCCTACTCTCGCCTCTCTCCCCCTCCCTGCCCCCTCCTCCCCCTCTTCCCCCTCTCTCTTTTCTCTCCCCTGTCTACCCTCTCTCCCCCTCTCTCCCCACTCTTTCCCTCTCCCCTCTTTCCCTTTCTCTCCCCCTCGTTCCCCTCTCTCTCACCTTTCTCCCCCTCTTCCCCCCTGTCCCCATCTTCCTCTTTAATGCTGCTCTTCCCCTCCACTAACGCTCGTTTTGCTCTCAGCTGCCCCTTCACCCACACGGCGCCTCCTAGACCGATTTGTTTTTCCCCTGGGTTCCGCCTTTTTACCCTTTGATGCCCTCTTTACTCGTGCGATAGCGTTGATGTTCTCTTCAGCCCCAAACGCCATCAAATCTCTTTTCCATGCCGTGACCTTCAGCCATAGAAAACAACTAAATTATCTTTCTTCACTTGGATGGTTTATCGATCTCTTTCTCCCTTACGACGATTTCCCCCCTCCAATATGGTCACCTTCCCTTCCTAAGACGTCATCTTCTCTTTAAAACCCTCTTCATCTCTTGCGCCCATGTTCCTTTTATGAAGCTGACCTTCCCGCTCCTATCTTCTGTCGATGTACAATCGTCGCTCATCATTCATCTGTAGTTTTCTAGACACTTATCCTTGCTTCTCTCTCTTTCTCCCTCCTTCGCCCTCATGCATTTGGAACCATATTGCAAATTGACCTTTTGCTTCCCTTCTTGCCTTCGTTCGCGTCTTTCCCCCTCTGCGCGGTGGGCGGTCCCTTTAGCGGCAACCAGCAGGAGCAGCGGATGCCTCTGCCCGCGCCAGCCGCAGGCACCACCACGGATGGGCGATTTAATCGGGATTTATTACAACAATCGATTATTTTATGCGATTAATCGAAAATTTAAAAAAATCGATTTTTTTAATACCGATTAATGAACACTTCGATTAATTTTTCAGATTTTTCGCTCGATTATTTTAATTCGAATATTAATTTTCAAAAGTAGCAAAATATAAAGTACGTCTCTGCTTTTGAACGGAGTTCTTCGTCTGTTCATTGCTCTCCAACTGCAAAGCAGAAACAAACACACGCCAATAATTTCATGTTAGTAAAACTATATGAAAAGTCGCTGTGCATGATCTAATGTACGGAATATTGTGTCGACGCAACGCTTCTTCGTCTCTTCTTCCATGTCGCTTCACATTCTCCTCTCTTTTCTATTCCCTCTCATTCCTTAGATACATTGTTACGTATGAGCCTTTCGCTTCCTTTACACGTTTACCTCAATTCATTATTACTCCTACCCATTCACTAACAGTATATCCAACAGTTTTCCTTTCATTCTTCTTATTGTCTTATTGGTTCATTATGTAACTTCTTTTTTTACTCTTGATTTCTTCCAAGTTTCCTATCTCACTATGTTTTAAGCCTCACGCTCGTTTAATGGTTATAAAATATTCCACATATTCTACAAATTATATGAGAGTTATATGCATGCACTTTCTGTCTGCATTAAGAGTTTTGTTCTGTTTTTTGTCAAGAAACTCTTTATCCTCATAAGCTCATCCGCTCTGAATCAACGTTAAGTATGACTTTTCTAACAACTCCTTTTAGTTTTGTTCTCATCCCCAATGTTCTTATTTTACAACTCAGCTAATCTTTTTCTTGATAATTATAAAATAATTATTTTCTAGCATTAACTCGGTATTTTATTACGTTTTTTCTCATTTTTGTGTTTTTTGTTCTACTTTACAACCTGTTAAGTATCTCCGTCTTATTTAAGCACTCCTTTCGACGTACGTCGTTTCCTAACTTAAGCTGTAAAACTTTTTTGTATTTATTTTCTCGGCACCGGCAATACTTTACATATTCTGTGCACTAACCATAAGCAATCCTAATCTTTCATCATCTCTTATGCAGCGCTACATTCTTCGTAACTCAATCTCTCTCAACTTTATGTAGTAGTTCCTTTCAACCTTCAGCTTCCATCAGATTTTGCTTTACGTTCTTCATATGAACCTCACGGTTCCCCTCCCTACTGTACTTCTGCCGTATTTGCTTGTTTCCTCTCAGTTCTCGCAGTTCCATCCGCAAATACCCCGCGCGGAGCAGTGCTTTGTGGACTTAATTTCCTTCGAGACAGACCTGCAAATGGCGGTCCTCTGCCGTGCACGCGGTACGCATTGCAGCTGCTGCAGGGTAAGCGGAAGACCTGGTGTACGAGAGTTATTCTTTTTTGTCCCCGGAATGAATTAAAAATACTCCAACTGTAAATATTAATTTCAAAAAAATTGCTCCAGGACAAGAGTGTTTAATTTGTTGTTCCAAGTACTCTAGTTTGAAGAGATCATGAATGAGGAAGAAGGAATGTTGCACGGATGAGCGGCAGATATTCGAAATGAAAAGGAACAAAAAAATGGTAAAAAGTATAATAAAAAAAACTTGAGTTTAAAGGTATTTTTCTACCATTTCTGGAATTATACGGAACACAATGAATAGTTCCTTGTTTATAGTGCTCTGCAAATCAGCCGAAAACGTTCAGCAATAAAAGCGAGTAGAAAAAGACAAAAGAACAATCTGCAGATGGAGAGAAGGAAAGGATTGCGCAAAAGAACCACGAAACGTCCGCCACGGGTGGGCGAGTGCGGGGCGCGCGGCCCAAAGTATATGTGTAATGATGATTCATGTTACTGCACTTGGCGCGCGGAGCCGCAGTCGGGACGGCGCCGCGGGGGCGGGGGAGGGGGGGCACGTGGTTATAGGTGCAATAAGAGAGCAGCGGCTCTGCGACGCAGGCGGCGGCGACAGCTGAGGTTGACGGCGACGCCCCGCACCGCCAAGGCGTCTCGACGGCGGAGGCGGAGGCGGAAGCGGCTGCAGTTGCGGTTAATGCAGGGGACGGTGAAGGAAGGAGGTAATGAGGACTGTGGATAGATAGAAAGCAGGAGATGGAGCATGTATGCAGTCGACTCCGGTTATAGTGAACGTCTGGTTCGCTATATCCGAGGTTCACTGTATCCGATGTCAAAAGCAGGAGATGGAGGATGTATATAGTCGACTCTGGTTATAGTGAACGTCTGGGGACTAACACGTTTGGTTCGCTATATCCGAGGTTCACAATATCCGATGATGTCAAAAGCAGGAGATAGAGGATGTATACAGTCGACTCCGGTTATAGTGAACTTCTGGGGACTAACATGTTTGGTTCGCTACATCCGAGATTCACTATATTCGATGATGTCAAAAGCAGGAGATGGAGAATGTATACAGTCGACTCTGGTTATGGTGAACGTCTGGGGACCAACATGTTTGGTTCGCTATATCCGAGGTCACTATATCCCATGATGTCAAAAGCAGGAGATGGAGGATGTATACAGTCGACTCTGCTTATAGTGAACGTCTGAGAACTAACATGTTTGATTCGCTATATCCGAGGATCACTATATCCGATGTCAAAAGCAGGAGATGGAGGATGTATACAGTTGACTCCGGTTATAGTGAACTTCTAGGGACTAACATGTTTGGTTCGCTATATCTGGGGTTCACTACATCCGGTGATGTCAAAAGCAGGAGATGGAGGATGTATACAGTCGACTCTGGTTATAGAACAGCACGAACTGAAAATTTGAATAGCTTTTTATTTGTCCTTAAAATACAAATTATTTTCAATTCGTTACTTCGTACTTTTTCATTAGAAATTTCTCTAGTCCTTCACCAGAGTCCGCAAGGGAGACTCCAATTATAACCTTTGGCTGACGATAGTTTTTTCAAACTGTCTAGTATTTGAATTTGTGGCACTGAGGCCATACATTCTTTTCCAGGAGGGAATTAATTTGCAGGACGTTGTGTTTCGTACATTCACTATTGCCGAGGTTCAGACTCACTAAAACCGAATCTTCTTAAGCTTATTTGCAATGTAAGTGAAGCGGGATCAGTGACGTAAGTTTACTATAACCGATGGTTCACTATATCCGAGTTCACTATAAACAGAGTCGACTGTACTTCGAGTTTTCTATAGTATCTGCAGACATCAGGTCGTTGATATACCTCCTGCCTTGTAAAATGAATATTTTTATAGCAGTGGTAAGCACGATCCTCCTTGAAGACGTTTGCAAATTAATTAAAAATATTCATTTTATAATATTCATTTTTAAGTAACTTAATGTCTACTACCACCATATAAAAATCGAAGCATAGTAGTTGGTGTTAGTGAATAAAGACGACGGAAGAGAAGAAAGATGCAGGTCGAAGAGTAAGTTGCTACGAAAACGGACTACAATTAGCAAATTGAGACTTAGGTTTGTATAAATGGATGCCTATAAAACTGGGAGTGAAATGGGAAATGAAAGAAGAGGAGGAGAAATGGTTTGGAATATAGGTTTATGGAAGTAGTGGTATTGAAGAACTAAAAAATGTTCTTGCTGGTGATGAGCCTTTCAATTTTTATTTAGCAAGAAGTGCAGGAAAATGTTAAGAAAGGTTTGTGTAAATGTATAAATTAAAAAATCGATAATAACAAATAGAAACATTTTAGGAAATTAAGATTTCGTCGTTAAAGGAGATGAATGATGAAAATAAATGAACAAATGTAATTATCATACGAATAAAGGAACAAATGAACACTGTAAAATTTGTATAAATAGAGGACATACCCAAGTAACATGGATTAAACATGTAGTAGGCCTTAAGCTGTCGCCATCTTTTATGTCGTATGTAATACTGAGACTATCTGGGAGAAGTTGAGAGAGGAAATAGAAGTGGTAAAAGCTAGTCAATAAATAGTTTTATAATGAGACTGAATTTTGCTTACGACTTTTCATTGAGACATATTAAATTAGGGTTTTTAAATAATTTTAGTTTTTCCAATTGCTTTAGAATGTTCATTTTATTGCTTATCATCGAAATGAAAAATTTTGAAATGGGTATCAGGGTCGAAAGAGTAATTATCTTGAATTAGGTGTTCAAATTATCGTTCTCCATGTTGTCGCGGCAGGAAGTATTATTCTTTCACGAAAGACATTATGAGGGATAAGATCCCAAATTTGTACATGATTTACCATTTAAAATAGATTCTATTACATCGGAGCGGTTATTTTGTTAACAATCCTTGCAAAAAACCCTCATTTCTTTTTGTATTCAAAATTCAAGTAGTATATGGCTTAAGGTAAGGATCACAGAATTATGAAAACATGCACAAAATTCACTTCTCCCTGTCTCACGTCACACACAGTTTTTAACTGTTTTTGAGGTGAAAAAATAAAAATAAAAAAACAGTATAAGACGGATATCTGTCGAACGTGAACATAAGTCGCTATCCTGGCGAGCGTAATTCAACAATATTACGTTGAATAATGCGGAATCCTGTCTAATGCGGAAAAAATACTGGTCCCGTGAGATATTCAGCATTAAGAAAATTGTATTGTTATAAATAGGGAACGGATTTTTATGTACATGTGTTTACAGCAACTAAATACCCTCATTCAATTTCCTTCTCTAGAGTTTACAAGATATTTTGAATTAATTAGAACGACTTTTATTTTACATATTGTAGTACAATTACATATTTTTGCATATTTTACTAATTACGACACATTTCGTACATATTTTGCTACATTTTAATATATTTATACGAGGAAACAGAACATTTCAGATGCGCGTTTGCAATGTTTGATTCGAAGTCTTCTTTCTTACAAATCAAATGTAATTATGTTGGGCTTCTATTACCGCCATATTTCCGCCATGAATTGTCAAACTTGCCCCTCCCCCCGGTTTACTGCGTACTTGCGAGTCAAGGATGAGCGGATTTTTATGAACAAAAGTAATTTCAACCACGTGCTTGCTCGTGTTTCAAACAGCAAATTCGTTTCTCGATCGAAAACTAAGAAATATTTTTAACAGACAATTATTTCACAGAAAATTGTCTTACTGCATTGTTCAATTTGGAGGGTGGGGTATATACAATTGAAACACCTCGCCCGGGATCCATCACACGCTACACGGTACTACTATTCACTTGTACACCAGCTCCTCGTAACCATTGTTATACACACTAGAACGTATTTTATATTTCGAATAAAAGTCTTATATGTGGTGAAGTCTATAGTGTGCAATTACTTCAGTAGAAATAGAACCTACTTTCAGCTACTTCAAATCTGTAAGGACTGATCGGCAACGTTGTATA
The DNA here is from genome assembly GCA_011170035.1 of Teleogryllus occipitalis. Classification (NCBI taxonomy): domain Eukaryota; kingdom Metazoa; phylum Arthropoda; class Insecta; order Orthoptera; family Gryllidae; genus Teleogryllus; species Teleogryllus occipitalis. Next base: position 93,458 of record BLKR01003566.1, on the reverse strand, counting down.
GTCGCAAAATGCTTGTAGAGAACAATTTTAAACACAATAACAATTTTTAATTTTACATATTTAAAATTTTTTCTTACATTTTTCGGAAAAAAATAAGTACATATATCTTTGACCTCGGTGAGGAAACTGATAAGATAAAAGAACTTAATTTTACAGGCAGCAAAAGAACCAACACTTTAAACAAATGCTGTAAATCAGGAATTAATGATATTTAAACAAAACCTACAAATAAACAGTTTCGTTTGAATATTGCCTTCATTTGAATATCATTAATCCCTGATTTACGTCAGTTAAAAGTTTTTTTACTCTCCTGTAAAATTAAGATTTTTTGACTTATTTGACACCTTATCCACCGGGATCCAAGATATATGTAAATATTTTGCATTTAATAATAATAATAATAATAATGCATTTTTATTGCAATAAATTCCGTTCCTTAGTAATAAATATTGAATAGCGAAGAGAAACTGCCAAACTTCTCGTGTCACGCGGAGTGTCAATTGGCGCTGCCGGCGGAAGTGCGGAGTGGCGCCCGACCTCTGAGCGATGGCGCGACAGGGAGGCGTTGCGCGAGGCGCCGCCCGCAACTGTTTTAAAAATGAAGGACGTCATTTCCGGTGCGGTGCGCTCGCGGCCGAGCGCTCGATTTCGCGGTGGCGGCACGTGACAAATCCGAGTTCGAGGAACGGCGCACACTGGGCCGGAACGAGCCAGCAGGGGGCGCAATAGATAAATTTAGAAAAGAGATACTCAACAATTAAGTATATAAATACGCATACACATATGCACTATTTATTTATTTATTTATTTATTTATTTATTTATTTATTTATTTATTTATTTATTTATTTTTAAACATGCAAACGCACAATAATACATATTATCTTACACGTTGTAGAAAGTGTAATACTATAGTATATAAGAACAAGAAAGTACATATTTATGTATCCTATGCGTTTAGGTAACTATTTGAAGTTCTTTAAGGAGAGTTTCGTCACTAGACTTATACAATTTTAATTGGAGTACATATATTGTTTCTCAAATTTAACAGTGAAACTTTCCACAAGAGTTTTGCATGAAGGTGGACACAATCAATTTCATTGTTAATAAATGTATATAGAAACTTAACATCAGTATAATTTCTATATGATTTCAACGAATTTATATTCACAGTAGTAGTAACCTGGTATAATTATTACCCATTTGCAAATGAGACTAATTCCACATGTTGTTCCAATGTTATCATTTCTTTCTCTAATCAAGTACATTTTGTCTAAAATTTTCCTCAACACACGCTTTTCTGACACTTCTAGCTAACGTTGCATACTTTTTGTTTTACCTCGTGTCTCTGCTGCACATGTCAAAATCGGTGTTACTACTGATTTATATATTCTTACTTTTGAGTTTTGTCTCAAATATGGTTTGTTGTACCACACTGATTAAATTAAGCAGTCTGAAATCTGTTTCCTTTTATGACTTGTTCTATTACCTCCTTATTCATCTTTCCTGACCTTTTGATCACTATTCCCTAGTAATTTGTTTCTAAAACTTGCTCTATTGGTTGATCATTTACCACGAGCTTACATCGAATAGGATCTTTCGCTATTGTCATACTTTTAGATTTTTGGATGGAGATCGTCAAAATACAGTTTATTAAGATTTTATTACAATCATGGAGAAGCCGTTGTAGGTTATCTTCATTTTCCGCTACCAATCACGTAGGAGAAAATAGAATCAGTACATTGATATAATGAATGAAAATACAATTGTAAGAGTCTCAACAGAAACTCGGCCTGAGGGAAGAAGATATCGTGGAAAACCGAGGCGACGATGGCATGAAAGTTTTTAAATCCAAGGAATAAAACAGATTTTATGGTCTACTAAGAAATAGAAGAAGAGATGTAAAATAATAAAATAAAATATTACGTAAAAATAATATGAACACGCAGAAATGAATTCTAGACAGATTTGGAAAGCCTCAAAATTCAAGTTCCTTAGAAAAACTGGCCTTGTATCTTGGGAATGTTTTAATTAGACTAAGAATATTTATATTTGTTTCAAGTGACATAGAACTCTCAAGGAAATAGGACACACCCCATTTTTTAAATATTTTAGTTAATGTTATTGTTGCGATATAGAAAATCTATGACGCTGACTCGCCCATTTTAAATAGTAACTTCTTTGAGGTGGTTAAAATAACATACATTTATTTATAAAATAGACAATTACGGTTTCTGAGGACAACAATGGGGGATAAAATTTTCGTCGGTATAGAATTTTGAATAGAAGTGTATGAGCTGACGCAGATACATATTGTTTTGTCGAAACAAAGGAAGGTAAGAGAGGCCTGCCATGACAACGGGAATGTGATGGGGGATATGCTGAGGGATGGATCAACTCCTCTATAGAGGTGGGGTTGGATGGATACAAATATTTCGCAGAGAATTTGACTGGAAATGTGGTGCAAAATGAAGCAGTTAAACACAAGAAGTAAAGAAAAGAATGAAGAAATGGATAGGAATGCAAATATATTTAAATAAAATGAAATAAGAAAGGAATTCACATTGTGTAATGGGAATTTGTAATAGATTTATGATAGTTTAACAAAATGAGAAACAATAATTAAACAAGTATATAAGATTCACACTTTTTGGTCTTCGAAACATTGTTACACATTTTTACGGAGTTTTTAAGTAAATATACCATTTGATTGATTAGTGATTCCGGGCGCTTCATCTACTAAAATCATTAGTCCCATAAGTGTAGTGCATATTTTTATCGCGGTACGTGGCGGTGATGTTCCCCGCTGGCTGGCGAGATCCGGCGCCAACCTGCGTCAGCTTACGGGGACGTTTCTCAACCAGGTATCTCCCACCTGCCACCACAACCTCTAGATTTATTGATTGATTTTTTCGTGTTTCCGGGCACGTCAACTACTTCGGTCATTAGTCCCGTTAGTGTAGTGCATGCTTTTTCTCGGGAGATGGCGGTGATGATCCCCCGCTGGATGGCGAGATCCGGCGCCGACCTACCGTCGGCTAGTGGGGCTTCCCCCTAACCAGGACTCTCCCACCAGCGAGGCACCGCCCCAGCCGGGACAAGCTCTAAGCTCCCGACCGGTCTCCCGGAATATGTGGTAATGTAGTGCATGTTAGTGTAAGTGTGTGTGTAAAGGGAGAGGATAGGACAAGGATGAGGAAAGACAGATCGCGCGCGGTCCGTGGCCCGTTTGGTAGGGTACTGCTCCAACATTCTCCTGGCGTTGATCGGAGAAACCACGGAAAACTACCGATCAGAGCATCCGGCCGCTAGAATTCTCCTCCAGACAGCAGCTGAATTCGACCTAGCTGAAAAGCTAGTGTCGAAAATCCTGCCGCCGTGGGGAGTGGAAACCTAGGACCTCCCGGTTAGAGGCGCTGCAGTGACATCAGTTGATGCACTGAGCTACCGCTACCGATCACAACCTCTAGGCCTTCTACATGTGTGCCAATGTAATTTTATTGTGATAATTCCTATTGAAGCAGTTTGGGAGAGTTTCATTACGTTTTGGGCGTGGGCGTGGCTGCCGCCTCGCTTTGGAGGTTTTTGTCCCACTGTGCGACCGCATCTGGGAGAGCACCCGCGCGCGCAGCATGACAGCAAGCAGAGGGGAGGGGAGGTGCTGAGCGGCAGGGCGGGTGGGGAGGGGAAATGGCGGGGGTAGAGCGGGTGGGGTGGGTGGGAGGGAGAGTGAGGGGAAGGGTGGGGAGAAGCGAATGAGAAAGGGAAGGGTGGGCGGATGGGGAGGTGTAGAGCGGGGTGGGTCAGAGAGAAGCAGGAGTGGGACTGGGCGGGAGGGGCCGGGGCGGGGGCGGGGCGGGGCGGGGCGGTGCAGCATGGCGGGACGGGACGGGTCGGGGAAGGGCGGAGGGACAGGATTGGGATGGAGCGGAGAGGGGAGAGACTGGGCTGGACGGGGTGGGGCGGGACGGAGAGGGACTGGGCGGGACGGGGCGGGACGGGGCGGGACGGGGCGGGACGGGGCGGGACGGGGCGGGGCGGGACGGGGCGGGACGGGGCGGGACGGGGCGGGACGGGGCGGGACGGGACGAGACGGAGTGAGATGCTGGGAAGGGTGTGGGAAGGACTAGGCAGTGATAGGAAGGGCGAATAAGGGCGGATAAGGGCGGATAAGGGCGGGGAAGGCCGGAGAAGGGCGGGGAAGAGCATGGAAGGTCGGAGGAAGGGGGGAAGGGCGGAGGCGCGGGCGGAGGCGCGGGCGGAGGCGCGGGCGAGCGAGGAAAGGGCTCCCGAAGGGCGCGCGAGTGTCCGGCAGCTGGCGTAAAAACGAGCGCTGTGCAGCGGTCGAAATCCCTGTAACGCAGCAGCGCCGCCGACGCGCACGTGTGCCTCACCGCGCCCAGCGCCCGGGAATGTCTCGCCTACAGCGCCGTTTTGGCACGTGCCACAGACCCCGCCTTCAACACAGTCGTTTTCATTATTTTTCAAGTTTTAAACTTTTAAGACGTCTCAAATAAGAAAGCAAGTATTGGCATTGTTTACCAAATTATTATATTCTGGTGTATTGTTTTTGAAAATATAAAAGAGACATTTATATTATAAATATTGAGATATACAAAATTTCTCTACATTAATATCTGGCAAAGATCTTAGCATCCGGCTTGCTGGGTCAATGGGTCACGATATATTATAATCCTTATTACCTTTATAATGGATTATAGGATCCGCAGACTATACAGCGCAGCTGGGAATCTGAAATAGAATTATTCTATTCCTAGTTCATTACTGTTTGGATTGACTAAATGAAAGATCACTTTCTTTTCTAAAGAACAAAATTTAACAAAGTTTATTATTACCTTTTTAGCAAACAATTTAGTGAATTTAATAAAATGATTTGATGTTATGCCTTTGATCAAGATATCTTTGAATTTACAGTTTTATACCGCGGTTAACTTATCTATTCTTCGTTGACGTCCCTCGTAGACTTCTCAGTCGAAATATCTTGCGAGCTTACCGTCGTCCAAAGTCCCAAGAAATCCTCTTCTGCCCCTATCCAAGCTGGTCTCAAACTATCAAAATTATCAGTCCCGATTACGTCCTATAACATAGTCCCGAAATCTATAACTCGATTACCACTCCCGACAAAGTCCCAATTTATGCATCAATATTACTTCCACATGCAATATCTGCAATATCATTTACTGTCCTTAAAATTTCACGATCTGATAACCCGATTCTGACTATCTGTATTATACTCGTTCCCTCTCACGAACCTACGATCAGTTCAGAAACGCGATACCGGTCAGAATGAAATCTTCCTGCATGATTCACCCTCGAAAACTTCGTATTAAACTACCTTCCTCTTTTTTTTTCATAACATTTGACCGTCCTCCTCTCACCCAGCCAATCCATACGTTCGTTATATTTTGGTGTAGCTGACTTTTTGATCGGTAGAAACTTCTTCGCCCAATCCCAAATTTTCTACTTTCGGCATCCAGCCACCTCTTAATGCATTTACAAAAAACAAAAACTACATTGTTTATTCACGGTCGTTGCTAAGCCCTTGCTCTCGTGATATTTCCTAATGCATGTTCCACTATATATTCTACAAATAAATGTTAGTTTATTTTCATGTGACATATCGGTATGTCACAATATAAAAGAGACATTATATTATCGATGATTGTGATAGAATGACTTCTGACATTCGCGTGGGTTATATTCTTACATCATTGGCATTGTTTGCAAATTGACATCATTGGCACAGAAAATAATTAGAGTGCTATTTTAAAGTAATTTTAAGCTAATAAGGTTAACAAGTATTAGTATTGTTTTTAAATGCAACTGCGAAACCTACACATCATTGTATTCTATGTTTTGAAAACGCCCTTTGTTTTTCTTTGGACGTAAATGAAGCTTCACTATGCTCACGTTTTGATGAGATCTCTTTGAGAGTTATGATGATAGTAGGAGAGCTGGGGATGTCGGTTGCTCTTTCGTTAGCAATACTATGAAATCAAATCTGACGTTCGTTTTCCAATGCAAATAAGTTTCTTTACCTCGAGAGGGAAATTTTCTAGTATTTCAAATCTTATTTATGAAGGTTTGTTGGAAGTTTTATTCAACATTCAACTATGTATAATCGACTCCGACTATCGTGAACTTCTGAGGACTAACATTTTTGGTTCACTATATCAGAGGTTCACTAGAGCTGATAAAGTCTAAATGAAATAAAATTTCTTCAAAAATTTCATTATTTTATTAGTATAGAGATGCAGCAAAAAAGATTAACCGCACGAAATGAAAATTTCAATATCTTTAGTTACTTACTATCGCTTACGTAAAATGCAACACGCTTTGTCCCCCGGAATATAACACCAAGCTTGAAACTGAAGCTAGGAAGTTGTCGTCACCAGTTGTAGCCCACACAGGACACGGCCATTGTTTCCACAGAGAAACTGAGTGGTATGAGGTTATCAGTAAGGTCCCCATTCCAAGTGTATTACTTTCCCCTCAGGGGAGACTCATTGGGTTATGAACTTTGGCCGTCGAATTTGTTTTCCTAGCTGCCTGATGTTGGAATTTGTGGTACTGAGGATATATATTCTTTTCCAGGAGAGTATTAATTTCCAGGATATTATATTTCCTACGTTCACTATAGCCGAGGTTCAGGTTCACTATAACCGAATCTTCTTATGCTTATATGTAATGTAAGTGAAACCTGACCAGTGACTTAAGTTCACTATATCCGAGGGTAACTATAGTCGAGTTCACTATAACCGGAGTCGACTGTATAGTAAAAAGGTAAGGATGAAGTTCTGAAAATCAATAAAACGTCCGCTGGCTATTTTCTCTTCCATACGTCTAATGTAGTTTCTACTGTTTTCTTTGGCGAAAAATAAATCAAATTAAATCAAAGCCATCGACCCTGCTTTCTATTCTGTTTCAACGTGATATTTATGCCAGAAGCCTTGCCGCTGCTCGGAAAACCTTCGCATTATTTGCGGCAAGGCTTCGTGACCTATTGCATCTTTATTTTTTAGCCAGTGTAGGTGCAGGGAAAAAAATAAACTCACTTCGATGACGCAAAATGTGTTTTACACCTACGACTTTTTCAGATCATTGGTTAGGCATTTAGATGGACCTCTTCTAGAACAAATCCTCGATGCTCTTAAAGTTTAAAAATATATATAATTAAATTACAAATTGATTTTGAATGTTATTCATACGTCACTTCATCTCTTTCGCTTCGTGTTTTTATGGTTGTATGAAATGGTTTCCCCTAACTCTTCCCTTCCATTAATAGCATTTTATTTACAAACTTTCTTTAAATAGATTTTCGTACTCTCTTTTTAGAGTAAATTTCAATTAACTTGTGACTTCAGTGAGCGGTTTCAAGTGGAAGATGAAGTGAAACGCAAAGTACTGCATCACCCAAACATCTGAATTAATAGTGTTTGGTGCAGTTTAACGTGTGAAATTATTTTCAATTTTATGTTGGTCATTGCATTTCTGCTGCCCAGCTTTATTTTAATTTATTCTGCTGCCTTGCTCTTGTTGGCTTGAAATTTCCTAGCTCTTAATTTTCTATTTTGGCATGAAACTGAAAATATTTAGCTTCTATTTTTCGAAGTTTGTGTGAAGTTTGATTTCTGGAGTATTCTAGTACGTATTTTTCTGAAAATACGCGAAGGTACTATAAAGAATGTTTAAAAACATGGGGCATAATTTGAGGTATGTATTCCCCATATGTAGACAATCAAAATAGTTCATTACAACATGTGTTCGGAAGTCCTTCATTTCCTAGTTATGGCAACGCTGAAATTCACTGGAACGTTTTCCTATTCGCAGGGAATTGTCATTACACTTCTGCTCCAACTTGAATACAGACCTCATACCACCTCATATTGACCTGCAAACACGATCCCTAACTCCAGAAATATTGTACATTTTTCGCAAGATTCCGATTGGATTCCAAATCAGACACCAGAGACGAATACACCAATGATTTTAAATGGCCCCCGCAAGTAGAAATCGAGAGGGTTCAGATCAGGTGAGCGTGGAGGAAAAGCCTCTACCTATCCATCGATCATTTGATTTTGATTTGATTTTTTCGTGTTTCCGGGCACGTCAACTACTTTGGTCATTAGTCCCGTTAGTGTAATGTATGTTTTTTCTCGAGATATGCGCGGTGATCTTTCCCCGCTGGATGGCGAGATCCGGCGCCGACCTACCGTCGGCTAGTGGGGTTTCCCCCTAACCAGGACTCTCCCATCAGCGGGCACCGCCCAGTCGGGACAAGCTATAAGCCGACCGGCCTCCCGGAATATGTGGTAGTGTAGTGCGTGTTAGTGTAAGTGTTTGTGGGTAAGGTGAGAGGAAGGACAGATCGCGCGCGGTCCGTGGCCCGTTTGTTAGGGTACTGCTCCGGCATTCGCCTGGTGTTGATCGGAGAAACCACGGAAAACTACCGATCAGAGCAGCCGGCCGCTAGAATTCTGCTCCAGACAGCGATTGAATTCGACCTAGCTGGAAGGCTAGTGTCGAAAATCCTGTCGCCATCAGGACTCGAACCTAGGACCTCCCGGTCAGAGGCGCTGCAGTGACATCAGTTGATGCACTGAGCTACCGCTCCCGGTACCATCGATCATGAATCCTTCGATCCAAGTACCGTTGGGACGGGCGAATGAAGTGTGAAGTATCGTCATCATCAAGAAGTGAGCGTGTTGACGACTGATCAGTGGAGTGTCTTCATTTAATGACGTATGATTTTTTTCAGGATATTTGTGTACGCCTGTTCCGTATGTCTGTTTACAAGTTCATAGTTTCCAACTCATCGATCACCAATGATTCCGACCCACATGTTGAAAGAGAACTGCACCTGGTGATGAGATGGAACAGTTTCATATGCCCATACATGCTGATTGTGAAAATTTTGTAATGCGATCTCGTGTGAACTGTGTTTCATCTATAAATAATTCGAAGGCCGCAAAGTTCGGATTTGCACCACATTGCAGCAAGAATCTCTGACAGAACCTAACTCGTGCAGAGTAGACCGTTGGTGACGGCCTGAACACGTAAATTGATCAGGATACAACTAATTCTCTTGCAACAGTCTTCAAACAGTCGAATGAGGAATATTCGGCGGATTCGGTGGTCAGCGTACCGGACTGTTGAACCCGAGTTTGCGGGCTCAAACCCGATCGAAGCCGTGGATTTTTAAGGGCGAAAAACTCCTTCGTACGCCTTCCGTCGGATGGGAAGTAAAGCCGGCTGTTCCATGTAGTAGATTTACTGCAGGTAAAATATCCTCAAGCCTAAATGATGCCTCTGAGCCAAATTGAGATCCGCCTGTTTCGTCGCCCAAGAGGTGGTGAAAGGAGTGTAGCGAAATTTGCGTGGTTAGACGGAAGAGCGGGCCTGATGGCCCGAGTCTCGCCACGTAAAATAAGGCATTAACTAACTAATTAACTATTAACTTGCAACTCTGATCTTTGTGTGCTGATAGGAGTCCTTTTCACAGCTTATAGAATATTCTCCTCTACAGCTGGAGTTGTAGATCTTGGTCGTCCCCTCACCAAACCAGGAGAGTTAAATTTTCCATGCTCACACAGACGGCGATGAAGACGACATACAGTCTTCCTATTCGGACCTTTTTGTTGTGGATACCTCTCCTGGTACAAACGACGAGCCAGAAGTTTTACTGTACATGAAGTGCATGTCTGCCAGCTCCTGATTTGAGTGCATCTCGCACGGTCGAACGCCAAACAACACTGAATGTAACCTTCCCCTCGGATAGAACTGTCAAACTGTCCTGTTAATGTCTCCTTTCACGGCAACAAAACGACCTGCGGAAGGAAAAGCGTTCTGGTGAATTTCAGTCTCGTAAAGACCATTACTCGGAACTGAAGTATATCTGGATATATGTTCTACTGAACTATTTTGATTGTCTACATATTGGGTATGCATACCTGAAATTATGCCCCCTTTTTTTTGAAACATCCTTTAGTTCTTTTGTGTTTGACTACACGCGACCCACCACATTCATGTAAATGCGTTAATTACGTATATTATATGTTTTTAAACATACCCATCTAAATTTAGAGAATTTTTAAATGTCATTCAATTATCTACAAATTAGAGGAATAACATTTTTGGTATTTTTGTTGCTGGTTTGCTGGGAGACGTCTTGTTCTAGACCAGTGTTCCAAAGGGGTCGTTATCGTCCTCCTGGGGGTCGATGAAATTTTAAGGAAGGTCAATGATAATCAAGTGTTCGATTGTGGGTCTATAGCTGAAAAGGCTCCGACAAATGAACAGTGTAATCGTGATCTTATGAATTACAAAAATATAATTGAAGCTATTTCTTGTTTTCTTATATAAAGGGTCACAACATCTCATAAAACTCGCCCATATTTCTAAAAAACGAATTGTTTTATAGTACAAAAAATAATAATAAAAGAAACTTAAAAAAGAATTTCCAAAACTTTTTTGTGTGTATTCGATGCCTACGCAATGTTATCAAGTCGTCTTTGTGCAATTATTTGTGTTGTGATTATTTTGTATGTTATTTATTATAGAAAATACCAAGGGAGTTGATGGAGTATTTTTTTTCTTTTAAACGGGATAGATGCTATGATAAATTTGGAATCCCTGTTCTAGACAATACTTACAGAACATATAGTGATTTTAATCGCGAGAATATCAATATGTGTCATCATTAAACTTTGACGATTACCAAAACATGCCACACGACACCACTGCAACTTTGTGATGACGTTTCGTCGTATTGTTATACAATTCAGCAAGTATTATGACCGCTTTCTTTTAATAGTACATTGAAAAAATGTAAATCGTGTGGTTAGAGCAAAAGTCATTACAACTTCATATTTTTACCACGATAATTGAGATAGATAAATATTTTTTTAATTAATAAAATATCAAAATCAGATAAGATTTATGCATTTGTTATGGATTGTTGGCAATCAAAATATTTTCAATACCAATATTTGTATTTATTATATGAGCGTTTTGCGATGGCAGTCATAATCAGATCTGGGGTTTGGAAGCAACAACTTCGATTACCGCAGCGGTCTGTAAATAGTAAACTATCAGGCTTTGAGACAGCAGTGCTGATGACGGTGGCTAAGCGACCGCTCATGGACTTTAAACAAATGTTGGTAATGACAAAACTTTTTATCGAAGATCTATACTACTTTTTCCTTTCCTTCAACAGATACAAATCTCTATGTGCTTCACAGTATATACAATATTCAAGTTTCCATGCATCATAGCGTTCACAAATAACAAACCGAATATATTAAAATGACTCTCCTGACCCGCGTTATTGAGAGAACAGGTGTCAAACGTCATGCGGAAACCAACCCTACGTAACTGGGTGATATTTAAGAAAATTGTTTAAGAGTGAAAAAAACATTTATTTTCGTATCGAAATTATGATTAACTAACGGAATATTTTCAAATGACTTTCCTGACCATCGTTATCGTAAAAACAGATGTCAAATCTGATGCGGAAACCAACCATAAGTAACTGAGTGATATTCAAGAAAATTGTATTAGCGTGAGAAAAAAACTACATTTATTTTTGTATCGAAATTAAGATTAACAAACGGAATATTTTGAAAAGACTCCTGATCCGCGTTATCGTAAAAACAGATGTCAAACCTGACGCGGAAACCAACCCTAAGTAACTGAGTGATATTCAAGAAAATTGTATAAACGTGAGAAAAAAACTTGATTTATTTTCGTATCGAAATTATGATTAACACCCGCAAAAGCGGAATCGCACTTGAAGCTCCCATTCGCACATATTTTCTTTAAAAAAATCGTCCTCTAATTCCGGGTAATATCTCCGCCTCCGAAGCCTCCCCAGGCGCCACCCAGCGAGCTGCAGCTTGCTCGAATCCGCGCTGCCGGCGAGCGGCGCGCCGACTCGCGGCGGAGGCGTGAAATCTCCCAAATTTTAATTTAGGTCTCCGCAGACACATTAAAGTGAAGGAAATGTTCACTCGGCTTAATGGAGCCATTTCCCGTGACATTTTCGAATGAAAAAGCGTACTTGCCGGCGCATGCGCGCTGCCGCAGCCTCGTGACTTCTGCCACGGCGCCATCTCGCTTTGTCTCCGCGAAATCTAGGCTTCCAGCGAGTGCGTTAATAAGGTTAGGAGATGCCCATTTCCGGGAAATATTAAGTGGTATGAATCAGTATAATCAATGTATTGAATCAGTATAAACATCCTAACTGATCCTAAAAAAATATTTATTACTTAATAGTAAAAGATTAGCAAAAGTTATTAATTTTAATTTAATATGGTACATTCCAAAGCTAAATAAGGAAACAGGAAAGTTGAAGGCTACAATCAATTGCAAACAATCGCCCTACAAAATAAAATTCTCAGTACATGATTAATTTATTTTCTATTAGTAAAGACAGAGCACAGCGTTTCATGGATTACGTAACCACATCTTTAGGTGGGGGTATGAATTTTTTCATGATGAAACACATGAAAACGATGACGGATAAATTACACTGTTTTCTGTTATGATAATAGTACATGAATATTTTTTCTTATACAAGTAAAATCCGGCACTGAGGCACGAAACAAAAGACGTTTTAGGGTTTTCTTGATGTGTGAAGGCTGACTCTTGAGAAAGAATCCATTGACCTTGGACTTTGAAGCTGATGAAGATAAATCTTGCAATTAAATGGTGGTTGTTTGATAAAATTTTGATATTCATATGATTGATATTTAGAATTATGAATTTTCTTTTGTTATTGTATTGTCTAAAATTGATTTGAAACTTCTACCCTCCAATAGTATAACCTACAGACAATCATATTGGTGTCTTAATTTGACCAAACATCTATTAAGTAATGAAATATTGAACTCATTTTCTACCTTCAGAAATGTGCATGACAATAAAACAATGATTTTTAAGTGCCTTTTAAATCAAGACTTTTTCGTGTGCGTTTCGTGTGCGTGTGTTTTCTTTGGCAAACAGCAACGAACACAACAAACTATTTGTTTTCAAACAATTTCTGATAATGCAATATTCATTATAACAATACTTGATTGCTACAATTGTTGCATTTTTCATATCTTTGAAATCATATAACTATTTTTTACTTCTCGCGCTTAAGAAGGAACTTCATAGGAAGAGAAAGTTATGTCATGCTACGCGAAGAAACATTTTTTTGTAATGCTGCGCGAATTTTCGGCAGAAAACCTATTACAGGGCTTTTCTAACGAAAAAGTGGATACATCCAGTTGCTAAATTTAGAAAACAATCCTCTAACATATGATGTAGCTAAAATCTATGTTTTGGATGTTCTTGATACCAAAAAGTCGATTTACAGCAAAACGTCTGTCCGTCTGTCTGTGAACTACGCTAGCGGCTAAACCGTTCAGCCAATTTTCTCCAAAATGTATATTCCCATTTGATCTGGCTGGGGTCGCGGCCCTTGAATTTGAAACCGATATTTTACTTTTGGGGGGTACTTTACACGAAGTCCCTGAGACATTTTCAAAATTTTCAAATCAATGTCGCTAACGATTTTGATTCAATTTTGTTCTTCGATTGTCTGAAGGACGGTTAAGAGAATAGCGCAGGTTTCATGTTTGTTGAAAACAGTGATTTTTTGAAAATTGAAAAAAACCGTTTTTTCGGCGTTTTTCTACTATTACAATTATGAAGGTATTTTTTTATTAATGAAATGTGTTCATCAAAAACAGATCTTCCCACACTCATCACAGCTTCCATCACCATCACCGGTTTCATTGTTTCATGACATTTCCATGTTTCTCTATTGATATTGAATCGGCCTTGTTCTGAACATGGAGGAATTTTTTAGAATATTTACTAATCTTTTGTACAAATTCTGTATTAACACTTTCTTTGACACAACATATTCCACACAGTTACTCGAAGTCATGAATTGTTTACTGTATATTCTCCATGTAATGAGGATTTTTATTGATCTCCTCTCCAATCGATTTTTATTTGATTTAATTTAATTTACATAGTCAAAGAAAAGTAAAAACGGTATATGACGTAAGGGGGAGAGCTACCATTTATTGCTCTTTAGGGTGCAATAGGATTCGCTTATTGTTTCAGAAACAATATTTCATTCTTCTACACTCTTCTCAACCTTTACCACAAGTATTTTCCTTCCGCCGCCCTGGATGGCCGAGGTGGCTAAGAGCGAGTACCGACTCAGCGCTTCGGTCCGAAAGGTCGCGTTTCGAGTCCCACCTTGGGCATGGTTGTTTGTCCCTTGACTTTGTAAGTGTTGTCGCGGAGGGCCTCGCGTTCTGCTGACCCCAGATCAGAGAAGCCCGCAAGTGTGTTGGTCTAGTGTGTGGTCGAATATGCGACCCATCGGGACGTAAAGGGTAACCGTCTGTTGGCTGCATAAAAGCCCTAGAAAAAAAATTCCTTCCTCTCCCTCTTCAGCTTGTGGAATACGCTGAAGGTTTCCCTCGTTAGTGGTGTCTCCTTACCCTTTCCACGTTGCCCTATCCACCAATTTCCCCTTAATCGTTTTCTCGTCTCTTCTTGTCCGATTCTAGTTTTTCTTTTCTGCTGGTATTGACAGCTAAAGCCTAAAGTTCCTTGTCCCCAGCACACTCAAGCGCGCAAAGAACAAAATGTGCCACTTTGCACGTCTTCGGGATATCAAAAGAACATAAGTACATACGTATTTTAATATTTATAGGCGCATGTACATGGCCGTAGTCCCTTTAAAAATTTTGAAAGGGACGCATGTTACTCTACGTAAGAAAACATTTTATTTATGCAAATATGTTCAATTCTTGATTTCCTCCTTTTTTTGGACTGACCATTTGAGTAATTCTTTTATTTATTTTCTTACACAATATGTGTTGCATGTAAATGAAGTTTAATGAAACACAGGAACAGAAATGCCATTGCCCCTTCACCCTATTTGTTTAGGCTGCGCATACTTATGTCGAAATGTATCTCTATATTATTATCTCAAAACATCACACTTCACTATTTCTTCACTATTACTTCATTATTTCACTAATGAAGCGAACGATTATTAGACTATATCAAGTAAACTGCGTCACAGGGTAGCATGAATGGTCATTCGTTGGAAGTGTAAAGGTCTAGGAGAGTGCACATTTTTTGATTAAACATTTTATAGTTCATTTTGATAAAGGAAGCACATTCCTTTACCTCAATCGTGTAATTTCGGCATCTCTGAGAACACTTGTAGAAAGCAAGTTTTAATCAGGACTACGATTTCTTATGTGGTTTGCTAACTCGATGGTCCCAAACCATCATTAGTTTGTCTCTTAAATGAATATATCACCATTCTGGCTCGCCGTGTAACAAACATTATGTTCTACGTTTATATCTATTTATCTCCTAATTTTTAAAAGATAATTATTTTTTCTAAAGAAATATTCAATTTCCGTAAAGCAAAGTAACTTTTGCTAATTAAAAGTAACGTAAATAATATTAGTAATACTACATGTACATGATGCTTGTCTCTGTTTCAACAGAAATGAAATAAATATTTTTAAGAGTAATCTTTAGACGTTATTGATTGGAAAATAGAACAGTAGCTAGAGAATTCTATAATTTCGTTACAATTGTATTTCCACCACACACGTCTTCTCTGCCTCTATAGTTGAGTTCATACTTCTGTAGATACTAGTACTAACAGAAATATATACAGATGGTTCTAAATGTATTTCCAACATATTTGCAAGATACAAACGAATAATTTAATTCATTGAGAACTTTTTCATGAAGACAGACAATATTCCTAAATTTCTTTACTTCCTACTACATATTTGCTCTTTCAGGTACATTTATATAATTTTTATCATAAAACTTCTGGGTCTTTCCCCTTTTATCTTAGTTTTTTTTTCGTGGATACCTTTGATTATAAGCAACACACTCAGCATTCACACGTTTGTTATCTACCATTTGCAAAAATCAAGGAGAGTATGGACTCGCTTATCACAAGCAGCCGATGCAGACTGATGTCGCGTTTGCCAGCCCTGCCCGTGTGCGCGCGTCGGCCGCGGCGACAGGGCTCGCGCGAGGTCAGCGCGGGCCAAAGGCCACGGTAATGACGATGTTTCGTTTGTGGAGCAGCGGAAGCCGAGAGCCGGCAGGGGGAGGCAAGGGCTGGGGCAGCCTGCACAAAACGATGTCGTTAGGAATAATTTCGGACAGACCGCGCCTGGCCGCCTCCTTCCGCCCCCTCCCCATCTCTTCCCACCCCGTGACCACCACTGCGGGCTCCTCACACCACCGCCTGGGCCTAGCCACCTCTGCTACCCCACACGCCCCTGTCGTCCCCGCCCAAGCCGAGCTAGCCTCTGCCTCCACACCTACACGGTAACGGCACTTCCCTTTACTTCGACGGTCCCCCGTCTCTGGCACCCGCCCCCGGCCCCCACGCCTGTCGCCCACGCATGTCCCCCCACGCATGTCCCCCACGCATGTCCCCCGCGCCTGTCCTCCGCCCCTATCCCCCGCCACTGTCCCCCGCCCCTGCCCCGCCCCTGCCCCGCCCCTGCCCCGCCCCTGCCCCGCCCCTGCCCCGCCCCTATTCCCGCCTCTGTCCATCGCCGCGGTCCTCACCTCTGTTCCCCTCCTCCGTCTCCCGCCCTGTCCCACGCCCCTGTCCCCTGCCCCTGTCCCCCACTCCTGTCCCCACCTCTGTCCCCTGACCCTGTCCCCCGCCCCCTTTCCCCACTCATGTCCCCGCCCTGTCCCCCACGCCTGTCCCCGCCCCTATCGTCCCCCGCCATTGTGCCCGCCACTGTCCCCGCCACTGTCCACCGCCACTGTCCACCGCCCCTGTCCACCGCCACTGTCCTCCCTGCCGCGCCCCTACCCCCGCTTCTGTCCATTGCCACTCCTCACCTCTGTCCCCACCGTCTCCGCCCTGTCACCCCGCTGTCCCCGCCCCTCTCCCCCGTCCTGCCCCCCCCGCCCCTGTCCCCCGCCCCCTTTCCCCCCCCTTTCCCCCGCTCCTGTCCCCCGCCCCCTGACCCCCACCACTGTCTCCCGACTCTGTCCTCGTGTCTTCTCCCGCCTCTGTCTTCCCTCCACTCTATCCTCCGCCTGCGTCCCCGCCTACTCCCGCGTCTATCTCTCTCTCTCTCTCCCGCCCTCGAACCATAGATTCCATCGCCTCCATGCCAGTACCTCAAGCGAACACCCGCGTGCCGAGTTGCCTTGTAATTTGTCAGCATTTTGTGTATGCGTGTTGCATAATTTTTGTGATGGCGTCAAAGGAACGCGGTGTACCTTTTGTGGCGACGTGTCGCCGCTGGAAGTTAATACGCGCCCCGTTCTGAAAGGACAGCCTTAATCCCGTGGGGGCGGGGCGCCGTGTCGCTCGCACTGCACATGCCAAAGCTGCTCCAAGACTAAGACGGCTGGAGGAGGGAGACAGGCTTTTGTGGGTGCGAGTGATGGCGAATTTTGATGGCTGAATGTGCATAAAACAGTGGAGGAAGAAAAGGTTTGCATGGAAATGTTTGAAAGGATCAGGCTGGAAGCAGTGAACGTGAAAATAATGGAGAGATATCTATTCGTCGATTGTCAGATAATTCGGCGTATCATTGCCGAGGTAGAAGGTAGAACGGAGCGAAATAGCCTTTATCGTGTGATATCTTAAAAGATATGGCAGTCGAATTGGAGAGAGTGGGCTTATATGACTTTATTTGTTTTGTGGCTTTTACGAATCTTTTAGGGGCAAGTGATGGTTATTTTGATAGGGAGTATGTTTGCAGTTGTTCAAAGTAATTTGTAGTTTTTGAAACTAACGGTGATGACATGAAGTGATAATGGAAATACGATATTGGTGGTAGTTTTGATAACTGGAGGCAGTACAATGAAAATGAGAGTATCGAGTAGACGGCCAGACGGACTGACGGCCAGACGGCCTTGACGGACGGACTGACGGACTGACGGACTGACGGACTGGCGGACTGACGGACTGACGGACTGACGGACTGACGGACTGACGGACTGACGAACTGACGAACTGACGAACTGACGAACTGACGAACTGACGAACTGACGAACTGACGAACTGACGAACTGACGAACTGATGGACAGACGGACAGACGTTTTTTATGCAACAGGGGATTCAACAGATTAGTTGAAATCTATTTTCCACAGCATTACATAACTTTCTCTATCCTACGTGTTACTCCGTACACACATGTGTACGAGAATGTAAAAACAAGTATGCACAAGTGAAGTCAGAGTTGTCTACTGGTAGCAGTAGGTCGCCTCTCGCCGCCACCGTCGTAGACCACAAGCTCATCAGTGCAACTAGCGTCATGAAAGGATCGACCAGTAGTGCGCTCTGTATTCCTTCAGCGATGGCGCGGATGACTCCTGCGGAAGCGTGATGGTCAAACAATAGACACTCTTTTAATTCTGTGATAAATATTGTGTGTTAAGAATATGAAAAATAAAAATGCTACTGAAGATGGTAATGTAGCGTCGTGTCGCTAAAACAGCGTGGGCACGTGGCGCGAGGTGAGCACCGGATGCGTAGACAAAGACAGAAGCTATGACGCACGGGGCTTTTCCGACAGGGTCTGCGGGCGTTAGGGCGGAGGCAATGGAGGTGGCGGGCAGCGTCGCGAGGGCTATTTAAGGGCAGTGAGAACAATAACTCCTTCTTCTTGTATCCTTGCAGCAGCAGCGTAGGTCGTCCGTGAGAGGTGCGAACGTGCAGGCGGCGCAAGAAGCAGGCAGTTATTGTCGTGACTAGTGAGACATGTAGTCGGTCTCAGGGTAGGCGGTACTACGCACGGCGAAACATTTGGTAGTATGTTGAGGTGTGGTAGCCGTTGTTAATATCTCTCCTAGCAGTGGGGTCTATTTAGTTAGTTCAATGTATGCAGTGCATTGGTTATTTGTGACTACGGTCTAAATTATGAATAAACCTGCTGTTATTACAACCCACTCTCGTCTGTGTACTGATTACACCCGTATGACGCCACAGTAACAACCAGCGTAATATATATTTATCGAACAGTCATATCTGAGCCGACCTCGATGGCCGAGGTGGTTAGAGCGTGTGCCGACTCAGCGTCTCGTTCTGAAGGGTCGCGGGTTCCAATCTGGCCATGGGCATGTTTGTTTGTCCCTTGTCTTTCATGTACGTGTGTTTCATGTACGTGTGTGAGGCTTTGTGAATATGCTGACCACAAACCGAGGAGCCCGCAAGTGTGTCGGTGTCAAGTGTCAATTGTAAATGTTAATATGTGTCTCTATGAGGGATTTAGTGGGTACCCGGCGCGGATAGTCGAAATTGAAATTCCCTGAGGCTGGAAAAATGCCCAGGAAGAAAAAATGTAACTGGTATCTGAAGAGAAAGTTCCCAAGCCCAGTGCTTGATTTCTGGCGGCACGGCGTTCCGGTACCTCGAGAATGTATTATTAAATTTCATTATAAATAAATAAATATTTCCATTAAATTAATAATTAATTTGGGTTCCGTTACCTAAACCTTTACAAATAAAGCCCTCACAAAGCCGCTGCCTTATCCTTTCTGGTAGTGAGGTGAACTGCACAGAAGAGAGATTTGTGCCACCCAAGCTACAGCATCTCACTGATGAAAACTACCCTGAGTAACTAGTAAATACCATTTGAGAGAAAAAATAGTCTACGGTTCACCTAATTCACAATAATTTTAGTTTTTTGAAGACTGGAAAGTGCGTTTAGTTTAGAGATATTGTGGGCACACAGCATGCAGTCATTTCCGCTTCCCGTTTCTTAATAAAATGCGATAGAGTGCCCGTGATACTGGATGAACACTTTAAATTAATTGTAGGTTCTCTTTTTGATTATGTAAATATTAATAAAGTCATTGAGGCATGAAACTCGAATTACAAACCCCTCTTGCCTTCATAGATATCTTTAATTTATTTTCTCTTAATAATTTAAAGTCTCTTTAATTTATTTTGTTGCTTCACTAACTTTCACCACTTATTTCACTTCAAGAATTTCAGTTAGGGCATGACGTCCTGTATCTTCTATCATTGCTTCTAGTGGTTTTTTACTGGCTTTATCGTATGAAATATTTCGGTTCAGTATCAGTATTCAGTATCAGTATTAATACTAGTTGATCATCCATTAAAACTGTATTTGCAATTCACTATCTTGCATTTTTCTTTCAGTGGTATCAGTGGTTTTAATTTATAATGAAAATGTTGACAAAATCATCAATTTGAAAGTTCATGCTATGAAAATTTCCCTTGCATAATATATGCATCATTATTGCTAATGAGACAACAGGCGTAAAATGCTGCGGGGGGAATTGAAAGCTCTCCTTGGGGCCCAAAGAAAGGGAGGCGGGGAGGAAAGGGGCTGGGCGCCCGCGTGCCAACGTTTCGGCATGTGGCGTAAAGAACGGCCGCTCCTCCCACGCTGCGCGCATAGAAATGCGGCACAATTAGTGGCGGATGCTGCCCTCGCCGCTCCCCCCCCCCCCCCCCCCCGCGCTGCCCACGCCACCAACGCCGCCCCATTGCACCGTGGCCTCCCTCCTCCACGCCACGCCCCGGGCCACGCCCCCAACGCTGCCCCGCCGCTCAGTTGCCGTTCCCGCTCATGTCGCTGCTGCCTCCCATGCTGCCCACACCGCCCACACCTCCTTCCTCCCCGCCGCTCTCCCCTCTC
The DNA here is from genome assembly GCA_011170035.1 of Teleogryllus occipitalis. Taxonomy (NCBI): domain Eukaryota; kingdom Metazoa; phylum Arthropoda; class Insecta; order Orthoptera; family Gryllidae; genus Teleogryllus; species Teleogryllus occipitalis. Next base: position 72,750 of record BLKR01003566.1, on the reverse strand, counting down.
CACGCCGCCCCCGCCACACCGCCTCCCAAGCCACCCTCCTCGCCTCCAAGTCAGCCCCGCAGCCCCACCCCCGCCCCTAACGCTGGCCTGCCGCCCATCCTCCCTCCCCGCTTGTCGCCGCCGCCTCCCACCCTGCTCACACCGCCCACGCCTCCTTCCTCCCCGCCGCCCTCCCCTCTTCACGCCGCCCCGGCCACGCCGCCTCCCAAGCCGCCCTCCTCGCTCCCAAGCCAGCCCCGCTGCCCCACCCCCGCCCTCAACGCTGCCCCGCGGCCCACCCGCCCTCCCCGCTCATGTCGCCGCCGCTTCCCACGCTGCTCACGCCGCCCACGCCTCCTTCCACCCCGCCACCCTCCCCTCTCCGCGCCGCCTCCGCTGCCCTCGTCACACCGCCTCCCAAGCCGCCCTCCTCGCCCCAACACCACCGTCGCAGCCCCCGCCCTCGTCGCTGCCCCGCCGCTCAGTCGCCCTCCCCGTGTGTCTCCTCTGCCTCCCACGCCGCCCACGCCACCCACGCCTCCTTACCGTCCCGCTACCTTCGGCCCCCCGCGCCACCCACGCCGCCCAGAACGCCCCGCTGTCCAAGGCGACCCCTTCCGCCCTCCCCGCTCTAATACTCCCCCCACCACTGTTCATCCTGTCCCGACCACTCTCGGCGGCCCAACCATCCTACTGCCCCTCCGGTTCCTACCGCTTCATCTCTAGTCCCATCTCCCTCACTGCCCCCACCGCCCTCATCACCCTCGCCGCCCCCACCTCCACCCGCACACGCCGCGCCGGCGGGCAGGCGGGCGGGCGGGCGGGCGGGCTCGGCTGTAATTTAAAGTTCCCCGTCGCTTGCATGGGAATCATATTATTACGCGTCCCTTCCGTACCGCCCTCCCCCGCCCGCCCTCCCTAAATTCGTCCCACGCGTCGGGGGACTGACGTTTTGAACTGTTCGTTGCTTATGTCACGCGCGGAGTCAGTGAAGTCTGGACCTAATGAAGTCAACCTTCAACTTTCTCTAAAGACTTAGGTTTAAGACGTAGGTTTAAGACTTAGGGTTAAGACTTAGGGTTAAGACTTCGGGTTAAGACTTAGGTTTAAGACTTAGGTTTAAGACTTAGGTTTAAGACTTAGGTTTAAGACTTAGGGTTAAGACTTAGGGTTAAAACTTAGGGTTAAGACTTAGGGTTAAGACTTAGGGTTAAGACTTAGGGTTAAGACTTAGGGTTAAGACTTAGGGTTAAGACTTAGGGTTAAGACTTAGGGTTAAGACTTAGGTAAAAACTTAATCGATTGAAACAACCCACGTAACCCATCTAAGTATAGTTACCTTCCCTAATATTTCGTTTGCCACTATGGAATTCAATTAGAATAAACAATTATTTATGTATCACTGAGACTTGCATCCCCTCTCATTTACTCCTGTAATGGACATAATGAGCACTGATATTCAGTTTTCATGGACAGTTGGTTGTCTTGAAATGTGAGGGATTAGCCATTACGTAGTGTTATGTTTGAAGCCGATTGATGAAGAAAAGTATCTAAGAGATAGTTGAAAAAGTACTAAAAGATGTATGCATTTAATATAATTATTATAAATTTACTTAACATATTGCAAATATTTTCATATTCCAGCAGAGTATATACAAACAACAAATTTCTTGCAAATACAGATTGTGCGAGGAAGCCTATACTATGTTGTAGGATCTCCACCTACATTCAAATTATTTTATATCATTCATTTATATCAGTATGAAAAACATGCGTTATATATATATATATATATATATATATATATATATATATATATATATATATGTGGGAGACCGATTCAAATCAGGCGGATTTTTTGGGGTTCCCGGAAGAGGCGCAAGATGGCGTGGCGGCAGGACCAAGTCGGTTGACGACGAGCGTAAACAAGTCACTCGAACGCAAGTAACGCCGAGATGAACACGTTGTGAATTGTCGGGATATAGTTTATTTGTATTGTTCTTCAAGTATTTCAAGAATATAATTATCTTTTTATATTTCAACGACGAGTTTATTTCTATTCCGACTACCATTTCTCCCACAATTTGGGGGCTCAGCCGGGATTGAACTGGATTTCGAGAAACGACTAGAACTTTCCACGGCCGCCATTTCGCAACATTGAAAGCATTACGACGTGCCAGCCGACGACGATCAATTTGGAATAAACGACGAGGGATTCCAATTGAAGGCCAGTTTTCAAAGTTGCGACGACGATAGGCTGGAATAAGACGACGAGTGAAGGTCATTATAACCTCAAAAAAACGACGTAATTCACCGACGAAAGCTTGACGAGAATTGATGTAGTTTCGAAGATACGTGAGTAGATGCAAATAAGACAAATTGTATGAATATTTTTGCTGTTTCCATACATTTGTTCGCACAATTGAAGGTTTGAACCACGAGGCTGTTTTTATAAAATACCGATTGTAATCGACGTTACCGACTGTTCGACAGGAAGTTCGCAAAATTTTTGGAAGATGGCGACATTGGGAGAAATCGAACAAATAGAAAAGAACATAACCTCTGCGCCGGTAAAAGCAATTAAAACGTTGCATAACTTGATTTTTGAAACGATGCCAGAGGATCGAAAAAACAGAAAGAGGCTTAGAGAGTTTTCCGGTTTTACGTTCGAGTCCGGATCTAAAGATGAAGAGATGAAAAAGTCGTTCATTCATGATACATTTTCGGAAGCGGATCTGGGAGCTATATGCAGTATTCTTTGTATCAACAGTGGGACGAAAGACGAAATGATCGACGATATATGTGAAATGCTGGGAGATCTGCAACAGTTGGCGTCGAAAATCGAGACCGAGATCAAGCAAGAAGAAAATGAAGAAGACGAATATAAGAAAGGAGTATTAAGCAACCCGAAAAAACAAGATGACAAAAGGGCAGCCCAACTGAAGAAGTTGACGTTCGAGTTTGAGCAGAAGCTGCGTGCTATTAACAACGAGGAAGAAAACGATTCGGATAATAGTGATGATGCGCGCTCTGTCGCTTCTGTACGTACGCAGCCAAAGTTTTCATTGACTTTTCGTGATATTGAAGGTTCACTCAAGACCTTCAACGGTAGTGATGGATATCCAGTAAAAAAATGGATCACTGATTTCGAAGAGACAGCTGTTTTGATGGGCTGGGACAGTCTACAAAAGTTTGTTTTTGCTAAGAAATCACTCGAAGGCCTAGCCAAACTTTTTATCCAGGGCGAGAAAGGAATCACATCGTGGACCGTCCTGAAAAAAGCTTTGAAGGAAGAGTTTGATGTTAAGACAAGCACGGCAGAAATTCATCGGTTGTTGAATCGACGAAGGAAGAAAAAAGAAGAATCTTTACAGGAATACTTTCTCGTCATGAGGGAGATTGCTAGCCGAGGTGATATAGATGACGAATCATTGATACAATATATAATCGACGGAATTGAAGACGATTCAGGAACGAAACTTCTGCTATATGGAGTAGACAACATAAAAGAATTCAAGGTCAAGCTGAAACATTACGAGATGGCAGTGATGAAGGTCCAAACTAAGAAGACAAACAAGAATGATCACAAGTGGAACTCGAAGAATACAGATGAGAAAGACAAGAAGAACGACGATGGTAATAAATCGAAGGGCACTTCTCAGGACGCGGACAAGCGATGCTACAATTGCGGTGGTACCGGACATACTTCGAGCAACTGTAAACACAAAGAAAAGGGTAAGAGGTGTTTCAATTGCGACGCTTTTGGTCACATTTCAGCTGATTGCCCAAAGGAAAGGAAACCGCGACAGTCGAAAAGCATGAGTGCCATTGTAAGGAACGCGAATAATTGCAAATTTAAAGAAGTACAATTGGCTAATCGGAAGGTAAAGGCGCTCATCGATTGTGGAAGTCAAGTTAGCTTGCTGCGACAAGACATTTACGATTCACTGAGTGCTCCGAAACTAGTCAAAACGGATATGGTCCTGAGCGGATTTGGGAAGAACTTCGTGTGTCCTCAAGGATACTTTTCAACAACTGTCGTCGTTGATGGTGAGCAGTTTACAACAGACGTATACGTGGTTACAGCAGATACCATGAAACTCGAAATGGTCATTGGAAACGAGCTTCTTGACCAAGCGGAAGTGCTCATAAACAGAAATGGTGTCACCCTACGGAAACCAAAATTAGAAGCTCACATCATGTGCATCCAGGCCGTAAATAAAGAAGAATTGGATATAGGAGATTCGGTCAAAAGCGAGATAAAAAAGGAAGTTCAAGGTTTAATAGCAAACTATGTTCCGGAGAAGACCAAATCTGTTGATGTCAAGATGAAGATCTTAGTGAAGAATGAAGAGCCAGTTCACTGCGGACCGCGACGACTTTCGCCTCGAGAAAAAGAAGTGGTGGACAATCAAGTGCTAATTTGGATTCATGACAAAATAATAGAACCGAGTTCATCAGAGTATGCCAGTGCAGTAATCGTGGTGAAAAAGAAGAACGGATCATCAAGAGTTTGCATTGATTACCGCAGGCTGAATAAGATCGTGGTGAAGGACCGCTATCCTTTACCCCTTATCGACGATTTGCTTGATAAATTGCAGGACGCCCGAGTTTTCAGTACGTTGGACCTCAGAAACGGATTTTTTCACGTGGACGTCGAAGACAGCAGCAGAAAATACACGTCATTCGTGACTCATTCAGGACAGTTCCAGTTCTTAAAGGTACCGTTTGGATTTACAAATTCTCCTGCAGTATTCCAACGGTATATAAATAGTATATTTTGGCAACTAGTGAGGGACGGTGTTTGCTTTGTATATATGGACGACATCATTGTTCCCGCTAAAGATGATGAAGAGGCTCTACGCAAACTTACGTTGGTATTAGACGTCGCCAGGGAATACGGTCTACAATTGAACTTTGAGAAATGTCAATTTCTAAAGAGAAAAGTTGAATACCTGGGATATGTAGTCCAGGAGGGACAAATTCAACCTTCTCCAAGCAAGACATTGGCTGTTCAAAATTTCCGAGAACCAAAGAATATAACCGGAGTGCAGAGTTTTTTAGGTCTAACGGGGTATTTTAGAAAGTTTATCCCAGATTACAGTACAATCGCGAAACTTTCCATTGACGACCCGGAGAAATGGTACAAAGTGGTACCAGCTGTTCAACGGGCCATGAATTCTACCTATAACCGGAGCATTGGAAGGACGCCATTCGAACTTATGACTGGCGCAAGGATGCGCAATCCGACTGATATTCGTATCAAGGAGTTATTGGAAGAAGAGCTAATTAACAATGTCGAAGAAGAGCGCAACCTTATACGATAAGAAGCTAAAGCACAGATTTTCAAGGTCCAGGACGAAAATCGCGCTGATTTTAATAAGCGTCGTAAGGAAGCTACAGTATACAAAGTCGGCGATTTAGTGGCTATCAAGCGGACGCAATTCGGGCCGGGTTTAAAACTCAAAGCCAAGAATCTGGGTCCCTACCGAATTACAATGGTCAAACCAAACGATACATACGATGTCAGCAAGGTCGGAGATAACGAGGGGCCACGAACCACCACTACGTGTGCCGAGTATATGCAAGCTTGGCCAGACGGATACTCATCATCCGAGCCGGATGATAGTCAGGACGGCCGAATGTGGGAGACCGATTCAAATCAGGCGGATTTTTTGGGGTTCCCGGTAGAGGCGCAAGATGGCGTGGCGGCAGGACCAAGTCGGTTGACAACGAGCGTAAACAAGTCACTCGAACGCAAGTAACGCCGAGATGAACACGTTGTGAATTGTCGGGATATAGTTTATTTGTATTGTTCTTCAAGTATTTCAAGAATATAATTATCTTTTTATATTTCAACGACGAGTTTATTTCTATTCCGACTACCATTTCTCCCACATATATATATATATATATATATATATATATATATATATATATATATATATATATATATATACCATGAATGCTAGTGGCATTGTTTGCAATACATGACCCATTATATTCCAAAATTACGAAAATAATTTTATCTGCGCCGAACTGGATGGCCGAGGTGGCTAAGAGCGAGTACCGACTCAGCGCTTCGGTCCGAATGGTCGCGGGTTCGAGTCCCACCTTGGGCATGGCTGTTTGTCCCTTGACTTTGAATGTATGTGTTGTCGCGGAGGGCCTCGCGTTCTGCTGACCCCAGATCAGAGGAGCCCGCAAGAGTGTTGGTGTCTAGTGTATGGTCGAATATGCGTCCCATCGGGGCGTAAAGGGTAACCGGCTGTCGGCTGGATAAAAGCCCTAGATAAAAAAAAATTATCTGCTTTCAGTGATTTTATGCATTTACATCATTTTTGCATTCATAGAATTGAACTGAATATTCGAAAATAAAATACCATATTTTAAATTTCCACTACATAAGACTTAAAATAACCACTATTTATTGAAATTAAACTATTCCAAACATGCATGATTTTCTATATATTTTGATCGTCTCCCGAGAACACTGATTACACAAGCAGAATGACATATGATGATTAATTGGATAACTCTGTTCAGAGAAGCTTCAGTAACGAAGAAGTAGGCAATCTAACAATAAAATGGGCCATCACCTGTTCTTGTGATGTGCGTTTTATAGCGGCCAGCGTGATTGGACAAAAAGTACATTCAGCACATAAACCCGTAGTTAACTAGCGTACCCGTGCGAGAACTCTCTCATGTTAAACCATACCAATTTTCCTGTTCTTTCATTTCCATAGCAGGGGAAAATTGATAACAAAACCTGTTTATTTGCTTCAAAACAATTCTGAAGGTAACTTCCAGTGTACATACGGAATTTCAAGTAAAAATAAAACAATGCAATTGACATTTGAAACAAATTTTCTATGAAGAATTATTCAAAATTATAGACAGATGTTAGAACAATCCACAACACTTCCTTAGAAACAATATTTGATGTAATTGTACAGTCTTCCTTGACAGATTGCTTTCTGCATTTCTCGATAGTTATAAGAGATAGTCATACATTCTTGAGAAAGCTACGTTACGTTATCCATGAGGAAGTACAAGATCGAGCAAGTATCAAACCTACTCTTTGCAAAGTTTGAAATTAAAACCGAAATGCAATGAAGTATCGAGAAGCGTCAAACCAGTAAAAATGAAATATAATATCCAAGAAGAGTTCCATAAAAGTCTAGTTTTTAAGGAAGCTTAGTTTTGAAGTTATAAAATTATATAGGTATCAAAAATGCAACACGAATATTGTGGGTTGCATTTCACATGCATATTTAGATCCAAGGTAAAAATTCTTCAAGTCTCTCTGAATTTCTCTTTCTTTAGAGACCTCAGTTAAAAAGTTAGTTAATGCTTTATTTTACGTGGCGAAACTTAAGCCATCAGATTCGTTCTTCCGTCTGACCAAGCAAATTTCGTTTCACTCCTTTCAAATAGTGGAGAAATGAGGTATTACCTTGGGCGACGAAACAGGCGATTTGAACTTAGCTCAGAGGCTTCTTTTAGGCTTGAAGATCTATTAGTGCGATGAATCTACTACATGTGACCGCCAGCTTTACTTCCCCTCCAAAGGAAGGCGTTTTTTCGCACTTAAAAGCCCACGACTTGGATCTTCGATCGGTTTGAGCCCGCAAACGTGAGTTCAACAGCCCGGTCCGCTTATCAATATACCACCGAATCGCCAAATGAAAGCGGTTATAAAGATTGGTTGCGTGTGAAAGCCACAAAATCCACCTACACTCCTGAAATAACCGGAGAGGATTATTCATCGCATCCTCGGCGTGTGGCGGTGAATCGGCCATTGGTAGTCGCAGCCTTCCACACTTCGCGGCGTGCGTGAAGGGCCTGCGAGAGAATACATGTATTTAACCCACGTAAACGGTGCCGATAACACTAATGCCACGTCCTATCCGACGAGGCCGGCTCGTGGGCGAGGCTTCCATTGCGGTAATCGCCATTATGGCATCAATTTTCGCTAATAGGGTAGCAGAAACAATAACAGAGTCCCGAGCTGGACATTCCTGGCCACCCGGCGTTCAATTTGCGTCGAGTGCGTCGTATGTAACGACGGCACCGCTCCCTGCCGGCCATTCAATTGACTAACAAACGAAGTACATAATTCATTGGGATCCCAGGGCCCGCGTTTTAGCGCAAAATGCTGCTTTTTTTTGTTCGCGCATTCGCCTCTGGAACTTCCCCGCGACGGTGATTCCTAAAGAGCTCTAGCTTCAATTGTTTTCCGCGAAGCCCCACAGGCTTATAAAAGCATTTCGATTGCACGGTCGTCCGTTCCTCGTGCACACTCGTTTATAAAAACAAGCGAATATTGATTCATTTATTCGCGTGACAGGCCGTACTTGACCAAACATGCTGATATTTTTGTTGTGACCGGAGCTGTCGGATGAAAGCGACGAATTGACGGCTATTCAAATCTTCGTGGTGTTTGCACGGCTGTGTTGCTCGTTAAGATCTGACAATTCAGCTCGGGTGCTGGAAATTGCTGGAGTATTGTGTTAATAGACTGCTTTGTCGAGGAGAGTAAACGAGAGGTCATCTGCGTTGACTTTTTATGGACTTGGAATATGGCTTTTGGAAGTGACTGGCGATGGCTTTCCGATAGAGCAAGGGTGAGTTCCATTCGAGATGCGTGTTGCAATCTTTATTTCACAATTTTTTGTTCTGACAAATGCGTAAAATATATTCATTGAAGTGCATAATTTATTCGTAATAAATCTTATCAGCGTTGCAATGTTAAAGCCTTGCGCAAATGAATTGGATCCTCGGCTATGTAATCGAGGTGTTTAATGTCATTTAGTTCGACCTTCAATGGATTAGGTCCCTCGGGAAGTTGCTGGTGTGGAATTTTCCACCTGCAATGTCGCATTTGTTCATTACTCGTGTACTAGCAAATTTTCAAGCTTTCGTAAACGTTAATTATTTGCAATTAAGAGATATATCTACAATAAAATGTCATGAAACATCTTAAAGCCCAACTACAAACTTGACCGGATGAAACTTGACCGACGAACTGGTCACAGCAGGGCCTCTAACCGTGAGGTCATTGGGTTGGAGTCTCGACGGTGGCAGGATTTTGACACTGGCTAGAGAGCTAGGTCGGGTTCATCCCCTCTCTAGAGGGGAGTTCTAGCTACCGACTGCTCTGATCGGTAGTTTTTCCTGAGTTTTTTTATCAATATCAAACGAATGTCGGAGAAGTACCCTAACAAACCAGTCACTGACCGCGTACAATCATCTTTTCTCTTCCTTGTCCTATCCTTACCCCTTGCTTACACACACACACACACACACACACACACACACACACACACACACACACACACTTACATGCACTACATTGTATTTGGGTTTTCGTAACGTGGCACCTGAGGGTATTATCTTCAACATGGAATATGGCAAACCATTTGGCGTCTTTCTCGGTCCTGCTGCAGGACGTCGCATGATCGAGACAGTATCAAGCTGTGCTGCAGATCAAGCGCCTCTAGCGGCACGACTGAGAAAGGCGCGAAATACCGTGCCGTATTCCATCTTGAAGTTCACACCCTCAGGCACCACTATACAGAAACACACGTACATGCCGGAAGACCGGTCGGGAGCTTGGAGCTTGCCTCGTGTGGGGGCGGTGCCTCGCTGGGGGCAGATACCTGGTTGGAGAAACCTCCACGCGCTGACATGTACGTTGGTGCAGGATCTCACCATCCAGTGTGGAAAGAAAATTACCACTTTCCGTTATAAAGAAACATGCACTACAATTACGGTACTGATGATAGCAGTTCACGCGTCCACAAACCGAAAAAATCAATCAATAAAACCAACTGTAAGATTTAAGTGTCTGTCTTAAGGAAAAGTTGAATTAATAAATGTCCAAGTTGAAGATTTTTTAGTGCAGAAAGATTAATCGGTTTTACAGGGAGCAGGTTTTTGAAATAACGTGCGTTGTGTAGTATAGTAAAACATGAGCTACAATTGTTAGATAAATTAGAGTAAAATCTTAAACCGTAATTCTGGGGAGTATTTCCTTAGTTATTGATTTTGTGGTTTATTCCAGAAAAAAGTTTTAAGTTATTCCTGCCATTCCAACGCGAACAAATATTTTTTTGCGGGAGCATAATCAAGTAAAAGCAACCTATTCGTAAAATGCCTCGTAGCCAAAATATCCTAATTTCATTCTGTGGGATGGGTTGGGCTTCATCAGCAAATTTGCCCTTTGGCACGGCCCCCGCGACGCGTCGTGCGGCAGAGTAGTGAGGGCGGCCAGCCGTTCGTCTCCACAGCCTGGCCACCATCGCCCCTCGCTCGGGCGGAGGCAGCCGAACCGAATCGAAAGGAACTGAACCGAATAGAGGCGAACGAAAGACACTAAACACAATTGAACGCATAGAATTTGTGAGGAAATAGAGTTGAGTTCGATGAAATTGTATAGATGCGAGTCGTATCCAATCAAATTAAACTAAATTGAATCGGATTGAGCAGAATTTAATTGGTGCGTAGTAAATCTAATTGGATTTAAATAAATTGTATTGGATTGCAAAACATTGATTTGGATTGAAATACGTTGATTTGGATTGAAATACGTTGATTTGGATTGAAATACGTTGATTTGGATTGAAATACGTTGATTTGGATTGAAATACGTTGATTTGGATTGAAATACGTTGATTTGGATTGAAATACGTTGATTTGGATTGAAATTCGTTGATTTGGATTGAAATGGATTGATTTGGATTAAATGAATGGATTTGAATTGAAATAAATTGGATCTGATTCAAATGAATTGGATCTGATTTAAAAAATGGATCTGACTGAAATAAAATGAATTGGATTAAAATAAATTGAACTGCATGTATTTGATTTGAGTTGAATTTAAATGAAAGGAATTGAAGTAAATATAATTGAATTCAACAAAATAACATTTATCTAAATTGAATTCGATTGGACTGAACTAAATTGAATCAACTTGGTGCAAACTAATTGAATGGAAATTATGAACACTGAATTTAATTGAATTAGAGTTGAGAAAAGAGTTGATAAATTGTAGAATTTTAATAAAATTAGATAGTAAAATTATTGGTATAATTGAACAGTATTGTGTTACATAATAATACCAAGCTTGATTTTCACCGATACATTATGAATGACAATGGATACTAATGAATTGGTGGTGCTTTTTATTATGTTCTTCACAGAAACATTATTTAAATTGTGATAAATATATAACGTTCTTCAAATCAAATGTCGGAGCACTGAAGCATTTCCAAAAAGCAATAAGAGCTCATAGAATGTTATATACTCAGATTTTTGTATTATGAAAATTATTTAATACCTTATACTGATAATTACGATTTATTTGCTGAAACAAAACATAGATTGGCAGAGTATTATAATTAGCTTCACACAACTATTTTAAGACTGAAAAATATGTGTCGGACAGGCACGTCAGATACATACATTAGATTTTTACTGAAAACATTAAAGAGAGATAATTATTTTATATGGTAACGAATGCTTCGTTTGAAATATGTGAGTTTCAATAATCATCTAATTTCACCTTGAAAATATTATTATTAAAACACCCTTATGTGTTTAACTGCAATACAAGAAATACAATTCAGAAACCTGGCTTTGGGATATCAAAAATATATTTTACAAATGGAAAATTTGCATGAAAAATTAAATAAATACGCAACAACTTAAAGTGTAAAATATCTTATAAAAATCTAGCCTAATTTCTCACATTATAAATAACCAAATAGTTGTTGACCTGTTTAGAACATTTTGTATACTCTTCCATTAGATTAAGTGAGTAATTTTGCATAAAACTTGCGGTGCTACAACAACACATACTATCTCGTATTATTTCTACATTTGCAATTTTCAAAAATTCAGACGTTTCAATGAAAATTAGAGAGCGCTATTATTTTAAACGTCCCTTCTTTTAACCGTGAAAAAATTTTGAACAAAAAATCGGAATCAGTTTCGAGAAGATCATCTTATTATAAATTGCGTAAACATCAAGCACAAGTTAAGAGAAAACTTCTGGTCCTTTTTCGTCAAAAATTGCACATTGTCTCTTTTAAATAGATGATAATTTACAACAAACTTAACCTTAGGCAAAACTCTCTATTTTCAATTTTGTAGCTTTGAAATGTTAACTTTGGTAATTTTCAAAAATACGGAGAATTCACCGAAAATGGGTTTAGCACCATAATTTTGTCTGTCTCTTGATACATATGAGGAGAAATTTAAAAAATATTTGGAGCGGTTTTGGAGAAAAAAAAAATTCTTGCCAATATTTCGCGCAAAATTACTCGAAAAGTACTCTATTTTCAAGTACTCCTTAATTCAAGATGACTAAAGAAAAATATTTTATTAAGGAAAAAGTATTTTTCTTCAGTTTCTTCTAATCGTAGGAAGACGCTCCCAAAAAATTTCACTTTTACAAATTTCGAAAAATCAGGAATTTTAACGAGCATGTCACATGAACATTCTCTTAAACGTCCTTTACAGTTTTCGAGAGCAAAGTTTAATGAAAAAAATTGGAGCCATTTTTAAGAAAATTTTGAAAATGTTTTTGAGGTTTTAAGTATTGTATCCTCAAAAATTAAAATATTCGCTTGAAACTTTGAAAGCCTACAGTTCGTTCTTATTCATCAGAAAATAACAATTTTGGAGGGAATCAGCTGAACAGTTTAGGCGGACATGGCGAAGGACGGGCAAACGAATAGACTGACCGTCAATCGGTTTTTGCCCTCAATCTATTTTTCGGTATCAAGGATCCACAAAACGTGGATTCTGGCTACACCACAGGAAAAAGTAATTTACTATATATAGGATTTACCCACGTTTTCGATACCAGGTCTTGACAACCCCTGACTGTATGCTGTATGCTGCATGGAATCCCAAGCAATGGTTCAAGCAATGTAATGTTTAATTTGTGCGTACCTACGGTTCCTTCGTGTACAAACCACGCCGTCTGTTCTTCCCCTTCCACCCCTGCCGCCGCCCTCGCCGCCGCCGCCCTCGCCGCCGCCGCCCTCGCCGCCGCCGCCGCCGCCCCCGCCCCCTCCCCCGCCCCCGCCCCCGCCCCCGCCGCCGCCGCCACCGCCGCCTGCGGCCGCAGCCGTCCCTGGCAGGCTGCCTGATTGGCCGCGGTTCCGACAGTCCGTCGCCGTTCCGCCTGCCTGCCCCGCTCCGCCCCCCTTCCCGCCCCGCCCCGCGCCCCGCCCCGCCCCGCCCCGCCCCGCCCCGCCCCGCCCCACCCCGCCCCGCCCTGCCTGCCCACCCTGCCTCGCCCACTTTGGTTTCGAGGAGTTTCAAAGAGATGTTTTAAATTGTTCTACGTACTTTACACGAAGATTCAGAAACAATTTCAGAATTATCTAAAAAATGACTCGAAATTTTTTAAATGTTTTCCTCAGTTACTGTAAACAACGCGTAAGTGCATGATGTAGGTTTCATGTTTCGTGAAAGCCCTGATTTTTCAAAAATTGAAAAAATGCAATTTTTTGGATGCTTTCCTACAACTATTATTGAAGATAGAGATTTGTCTTCTGAATGAAATCTGCTCTTTAAAGACAGAACTCAAAATAAGGTCATGTTTACGTTTTCAAAAATATATTTTTATGTAATTTCGCGCAAAATATAAGGAATTTTAAATTTTATTAACAATATTTTTCTCAAATACTATTCCAAATGTTTCCGTTAATGTTTCTTTTCATATGAATCAAAGGAAAGTCACAAATATGGTGCTAGTCTCATTTTTGACGAACTCTTCGTATTTTCGCTAATTGCGAAAAGATAACCTTTCAAAACTACAAAACTTAATATAGAGAGATTTACTTTGGACAAAGTCTGTTGTAAAGAATCAGCTCTTTAAAACTTGGCATGTACATTTTTTTTTAAAATTACCGAGTAGTTTTTGCTGAATTTGTACTTGAAATTTAAAAAGATCCTAATTTTTTTCTCAAAAACCGCTCCAAATTTTTTCTTTAACTTTTTTCCACGGATAGAAGGAGGGACGACCAATGGCGCTGGTCTAATTCTCCTTGAACTCTTTGAATGATGTTGGTAAGTATGTGCAGTTAGAGCACCTCGAGTTGTAATATTCAATAAGGTAATACATGTTTTGTGATATTTTTTGTCATTGTTACGTTTGTTAAATCTCAATTGTAAGTTAATAAACAGGACTCTCGTGACATGAAATCGCTCACCCCCAAGTGCTCACAAAAGTGCTCGAGGCCCGTAAAACAGGTTTACTAACATCGATGTTTATTGATTGATTGATTGATGTTTCCGGTCGCGTCAACTGCTCTGGTCATTATTCCCGTTAGTGTAGTGCATGTTTTTTCTCGGGAGATGGTGGTGATCTTTCACCCGCTGGATGGCGAGATCAGGCACCGACCTACCGTCGGCTAGTGGGGTTTCCCCCTAACCAGGACTCTCCCACCAGCGGGGCACCGCCCCAGCCGGGACAAGCTCTAAGCTCCCGACCGGTCTCTCGGAATATGTGGTCGTGTAGTGCATGTTAGTGTAAGTGTGTGTGTAATGGGAGAGGAAGGGACAAGGAATGGGAAGGATAGATCGCGCGCGGTCCGTGGTCCGTTTGAACAACACCAGGTGAATTCCGGAGCAGTACCCTAACAAACGGGCCACGGACGCCTCTTCCTTGTCCTATACTCTCCCCTTACACACACACACACACACACTGACACTAACATGCTCGACACTACCACATATATCCAGGAGACATGTCGGGAACTGGGAGCTTGTTCCGGCTGGGGCGGTGCCCCGCTGGTGGGAGAATCCTGGTTAGGGGGAAACTCCACTAGCTGACGGTAGAACGGCGCCGGATCTCGCCATCTAGCGGGGGAAGATCACTGCCATCTCCCAAGAAAAAAACATGTACTACACTTACGGGACTAATGACCAAAGCAGTTGACGCGCTCGGAAACACAAAAAAAACAATGAATCAATTAAAATAGTTCGTGCTCGGCAAATACTACACAATGTAACTTAAAGATTAATTAAATAACTAGTCATTAACATGAAAAACGCTTCTCGGTAAAGGGCTTAGTTTAATCATTACTCTCTTTAATTTTTACTTCACAACTGCTTTTTTTCCACCGGTCCTTCTTCACCACACTTTCTGCAATGGTCATGTATACAATATAATATCAATACTGTACTGACTATATCTATGAGGATTCTCATTACAGAAAAAAAACTTGAAAATACTGAGTTTTATGTCGCAATAATAATATTTCTTCCTCCACTATAATTGAATGGTAGCCACCATCGCAATATTCATAGTCACTTTTACCACCTTGTTGGTCAGATTTAAACACCAGTAATATTTTACACAATCAGACTTCTATTTCACCAACTTCTCGTCATCCATCACCGTCATTACTGAATATCGTACCTATGATTCTCTCAAAATTAACTTTGGTGAGGTCGACTAATGTATCATTGATATTTTAAATGTCGAAAAAGGAAATGAACCCTAGGAAAATTTATATGATAGAAGCAACTATCAACTTTAGTATTATAAGTTCACATTTCAATAAATTCCACAACTTTAAAATGTTGACGTTAAACGAGAAACGGTTGTGTAACATTGAGATTGTAAGGTAATAAAATTGATCAAATTTAAGTTTTATTTGGTGCCACTTGCATGATACGTATTTTGTAAATAGTACACCAAATCAAATACTCATTTTTTGACATGCCATAGAGTAGTGAATATAGAAGAACTATTTATTCAATGTGAGAACGATTTGTATATAAATGCTTCAGCTTTCACGAGGAGCATTATTATTTATCTAAATTTCAATTTTTCACCTCGAAACAGTTGTTTTTGTCACCCCGGTTTCTGAAAAGGTGCATTCCTCAAAGATTCTCTGCTTCAAGCTATTTATGTTTGAAAGTTTGCTGTCAAGTTTGGGTGTAAGTTGTAACACAACTTAGAAAACTCCTAATGACATATTTCCCAGAAAACAAATAAAGTCGAAAATTTAAACAATTTTCCTGGTTACGACCATTCTCACCCATTTTAAGCTATTGATGTTTGAAAGTATTGTGTCAAGTTTGGGTGGTAAGTTGTAACACAACTTAGAAAACTTATAATGACAAATTTCCCAGAAAACAAATAAAGTCGAAAATTCAAACCATCTTCCTGGTTACGACCATTCTCAACAGTCTCACCACCTCATTTCTAAAAGTAGTCGAGGGATCAGAATTTCGGAGTTCTATTGCAACCGCAGGCACCGGTATGGATCTTCAGTCAATCGCTATTGGCTACTTGCAAACGCGACCGCTGTCCGGGAGTCTGGCTCTCCAGCCAATCGGCGGAATGTTTGGTTGCGGCTTCTACGGCATGCGTCGAGTCCCGTCGCTCGTCTAAGGCAATCTATAGCTGCGGCTGCCAGCGGTCCCGAAGTTTATGTTGCCCAAAGCGGACTTCCACGCATTTTGTGCTACACGCATGAAGTGTAATGTTTTTAGATTTAAAGTTAATATTTGTTAATTTGGTGAATGCGGAATAATTTTAGCTCAGCGAGCCGTTGAGTACGCTTTCACTGTCTGAATTAGGTGTATAATTTATGTTTATGATCGTGACAAATGGATGTGAAGTGTTAGCGAGAAAATAGTTGAATATTGTAAAGACCGTTGAGAACTTATTTTATAGTTCAAAACTTGCTTGCTAAATGATAAATTATTTTCAAACAGTTCATTTAATCAACTAAAAAATTCCTTTCAGATTGTTTACCGCATTACTTACTTAAAAGTGAATCTCAAATTATTCTGCATTAAATGAAAGTTCGTGCAAAATTATTGTCAATAACAAAATATATTAAAAACTACAAATGTAATTAAATAAATGATTACGTGAACGAAATTACGTAATTACGTGAATTATAATTAAAATAAAAATAAAACTTGGCAATACCGCGCGCGTATCAGTCAAGATAAATCTTAGAAATTAGAATGCTCTCTAGGCCCTGAATGAAAATCTCAAAGCAATAAATATTCCAAATTAACCACTTCGATATTACTTTTCTCTTCAATCAAATAGTTGCGGAAAATCAATTTCTTCTTCGCAGTATTTGTAACGCTTATGTAATATGCATTTATATTACATATTATACATTTTCGTGCCTATATTCTACGATTTGTAATATTAAATTAATTTATTAAGTTAATTAATATTACGTTAAACAATGAAAGGGGATTTTCAGAATATTCATATGCCTCCAAGCGCTTCTCAAATTATACTGATACCGCCTCAAACGAAGCGCGGGAAATTCGAATTTATCATTTATTTTTTTTTCAATTTGCGAAAAATTAGTCATATTTTCGAAAAATTGAACATGACCTTATTTAAAGATCGGTTTTTGATGAACACATTTGATTTTCAAAGAATGTTATCTTTATAATTGTAGTTGTAGAAAGAAGCCGAAAATAGTTTGAATTTCATCAACTTTCAAAAAATCAGGTTTTTCAACGAAAATGAAGGCTGTACCATTTTCTAACGTCCTTTACACTGCCCAACAACGAGATTTAATCAAAGTGATGGAGCCATTATTTTTTTAATTTTGAAAATGCCCCAGCTGCTTCATGTAAAGTATCCTCCAAAATTAAAACATCGGTTTCAAATTCAATGAGCCGCGACATCAGCGAGATCGATTGGGGAATCAATTTTGGAAAAAGTAGGTGGAACGATTTAGCCGCTAGCGTAGTACACAGACATGCAGGCAGTCGTTTTGCCTTCAATCTATTTTTCACTAACAAGGACCCACAAAACATGAATTTTGGCTACACCACGTGTTAGAGGATTTTTGTTATAAATTTAGCAACTGGATTTATCTACTTTTTCGTTACCAGGACCCGACAATAAGAGTTTTTTTGCCGAAAATTCTTCTTTTTTCGCAGAATTACAGAACTGCGTAAGCGGAAACGAAAAAAGTAATAAGTAATTAAGTCAGAATCAAAATAACCTTGTATATTTATTTATTTATTTATTTACGTCAAAAAAAACAGTTAAAAACTGCGTATGACGGGCTATTACTACTAGTGTAACATAACCTTTTAGCAAAATACTACATATCATAATGTGTGGTAATAACTAAGAATTAATGAAGATTTATTTGTGGGTGAAGTATTTTTTTCCTCGTTAACTATTACTTTCTACTATGTCAAACGATAATCAAAGTCATCAGCATATAATTATTTATTCAATTGTGTATATGTGATTAAAAAATTAAAAATTAAGCAAAGATTACTTAAAATATTTTTTGTATATGATAAAGGATTTTAAAAATTTACTTTTTAGTGGCAAAAGCTGTCTTTGAAATTCTTTGTTGTATCGATAATTATTAGCTTCTCTCTATATAAGGTCTTTCATTCGTGGAGTTTTATTGCAGCCTGTTCATTGCATTTTCCTCATTGTAAAAGTATTTATAATAATTATTTTCGTCAACACTGAATTCTGATGTTCATCCTAGGACTTTTAAGCAATAGCGAATACATTTTTGACGAGCCTATCGAATATGTACACTCCCTTGCGTTGTACCCACTCTCACGCCTCATGGGACACGAATTTTATTATCTAATATTCAGCCGATTGTTTTAACACACTCAATTAATTTTTAACTTACTCCTCTGCGCTGATCTTCGCAACTTGCAGTCTCTACCGCCCACTCACCCTGCTGCTCGCAAAACCTGCCGTACGCATATATTGTAACGTATTGTAGGACTACAGCTAGCGATTGCCGGGGCGCCACAAGGGCGTTGCGGCAAGGGATTAGACGCCAGGGGCCAGGCAGGATGTGACACACCGAGGTATTTTGAGAAATTCTAAGAGCTAGGGAAAGGGATGCCCAAAATGCGGGACAGCGCATTTTTGCCGCGTGCCGCGTGACAAATTCTTGGAATCCATGGAAATGGATGTCTAAAAATGCCTGGCAACGCGACTAGCGCGGGCCGTGTGCAAAACCTAGTGACGTTTCAGGTCACGTGGGTGGAAGCTATATAAGGGCGAACGCAGAGCACAGGGGCGGGGTTTGTTGAGCTGAGTGGGAACCCTCGTGCGAACGCACACAACGTGCGCCCAGGGCGGTGCGGAGCCGAGCTAGGCTCGTGCGGCAACCCATGTGTTGGGACGCCGTTGTGGACACTATATCCACGGGTGACCGAGGTCGCCGGAGCTGTCTGCTGTGTGCAGGAGGCTCGCTGAGGAGTGGCGCGGGCCACGAGTCAGACCTTTCATTTTTAAGGATCGCTCCTGCGATCAGGGAAGTAAACATCTACCAGAGCTTAGTAACTTAAATTATTACTGTACATATTGTGAATAAACCTGTACATATTTATCATTGAAGCTCTTGTCTGTGATTACTGGGTATTCACACGACGTCACAATGTCATCCCTTCAACCTCACCAGCTTGCATCCACGCCATTTCCTCAGCCCCTAGCATCCCCCTTTCAGCGTTCCCATTGTGGCGTCATGGATGGCACACGGATGGACGGCACATGGATGGATGGCACATGGATGGATGGCACATGGATGGATGGCACACAGACATTGAAAAGTATATACAAGTTTTGTTTACAAAAATGTACAAAATGTACAAATAATTAAATTAACTGCTCCGTACACATTTTCCTATATTTCTCGACTGCACGTCGCGATCGTACAGTCCTGTGGATAGGTCACATATTCTAGTGAAGCCCCGCCTCGAGTGCACGATCCTACCGCGCCATTCCTGTGACTTTCACCACCCGTGCCACGTACGAAGACGCTCCAGCCTGGGCGTAAATTTTGCGCTAAGCTAGACGTTTCCAAGCACAAACCCCGCCGGCGTGAGCGAGTCGGCTCATTTTATACTCGCCGGCTCACCGTCACGTGACCGCCGTTGAGCGTGAGAGGGAGTTTTGCATACTGCCACGTGACAGTCCAAGCAACGCCGGCGACCACCTGATCTAAAAATATCCGCACACCAACGCCATGGAGCGAAGCTATTCAGCTCTCAGGTGTGCGAGCCTTCCGCTTCTTCTTTACACGCAGAGCCGCCAACATGACGCTTCACCATATTTCCAGTAGAAAAACCCACTACCTGATACCACTCTCATTGTTGCCACTGCGTACCTACTTCTCTATGCACCGCTTTCGCCGTGCTATCATAACCCCATTTACTACCAATTTAACTTGCTACCAACCCCACAGCTCATCAGTTCTACAGGGAGCGTTCAGTTACACTAGTAGTAATATAATAGCAGGCCATCAGTTCTGCCTCGCCGCGTACCAACCCAATTGCTATCCAATTCTTTAAGAAGATAACATGTTCCCTGACATTCATCACACCCATTTTTTTATGTACACAGTGCAATCTCCCCTCCCATGCATATCAATACTGTCTTCACAAAGGATTGCATGACGAAAGAATTAGAAAAAATGAAAATATTATATATAGTATGACTAGTTGTAAATATTCTATTTTAATTCTGTTAACAATTAATGAAACATCAATATATATGTATATATACCCCCCCACCCGGAACGTCGGACATGTGGGCCGTCGCCCGCCCTGGAGCGCGCGCCCGGACAACCGTAGGCAAACTGCACCACGTCGTGCTAACTGCATTCCCGCCGTGACAAGTGCCGTAACGCAGTTACTGGCTGCTAATGCGGGCGCTCCTCCTACTAACACTTTTCATTGCATTACTCGTAATTGAAAGTACGTGGCACGGCGAGAGGCTCTCGAAAAGACAAAAAAGAAAAAGAAAGACGAAGAAGAAAAAAGAAGGGTGAGAATGAGAGGGGAAAGAGAGGGTGGCGGGAACGCATTAACTTAGTTTTCCACAGAAAGAAAATTTCCCCTCCACTGCATCGAGAACAATCCTTGTTTCTATTCTCGTTCGGAGGATTCGCCCCCCCCCTTTCTCTAACTTCACCCTCGTCACGGGAGTTACGGACGCGGTACGAGTTTGTTAGTTATTCCTTACCTAGTGGCTTTTCAGTCGAGATAATTGGGTTTGCGGAATAATGGACTGCAATTTATAGCGAAACAATTTCGCCAAATGAGTTTTATATTTAACATCAGAAGCGTGAAATGCTGCCGAAAGTTTTTTTTTTTCAGAAAGAATCATTGCTCTCCTGTCCGGAAAGAGAAATGAGGGGACAAGCCAACAAAAGATGTTAATTACTTTTGTCATTATGAAAAATGTGTCCCGTAGATCGTGTCATTGATTTCCGAAAACCTATTACTAATCTTCCGATATCATATTAATATTTCCGACACTCTTTTGTCGATTGTTTGAGCTTACTGCTTGATTATGAATCTCTTTGTCTACTCAACGGTAGTTTTTTTGGGAAAATGTGGTTTCTGCTGTGCAAAATGAAAACATATTTTGTAAAAGGGAATCAGTTTATTGAAAAACCTCTTATGCTGTAAGACGCATGTTTGGCCACGTTGTATCTGCAGTATGGCGGCATAAATTATTTACTCTCGGAATAACCAACTTACTAAACTATCATTTCAATCAACCTTCTCTTTCTATTTCACTCTTTCTCTGACTCACTCATTCCCTCACCCACTCTCACTCTCTTTTTCTCTCTTTTCTCACTCTCTTTTTCTCTCTCTTTCTCTCTCTCTCTCTTTCTCACTCTCTTTTTCTCTCTTTTTGTCTCTTTTTCTCTCTCTTTCTCTCTCTCTTTCTCTTTCGCCCTCTCCCTCCCTCTCTCACCCCCTCCCTCCCTCTCTCCCTCTCTCTCCCTCTCTCTCTCACTTGTTTGATTTGTTCTCCCCCGCTTCTGGCGTGATTACCCTGGGTAGGGAGACTGTTCATAATACAATGGTGTGTATCGTTTAAAATTACACAAGATTTTTGTGGTAACAAACCTCGGGGAACAATGAAGATAAATAACAGATAGCAACGTGTGCAAGAAAGGTTGAGTGTTAAATGCAAATGAAACACTATCCTTAAAAAATTATGTCGGAAGACTCTTGTGATAATTATACTTAAGCGATGGTACAATTAACAATTTTTTATGGTTTCAGCTCTTGATAATGGTTTTTATTGAATAGGAAATAAATGATACCACAATTATAAATTTTTATCAAATTATTATTCGGTAATTATTAAGTGTAGTAATGTTTATTAGTATATGGTAATAATTAAATTTAAAAATATTCCTAAGAGTTTGGTGATATCACTATCAACACTATATATCCCTTTTCTTCAGCTGTTTAATTATTCACTCACTTTTAAAAGTAAATAATTTAGAAAAAAATCTGGAGTTAAACATTAACATAAGCAAGTCTGTAGTATCTTGTTTGTTCTTTCCAGTAACATATTTTCTCTTCACACCTATTTCTTGTGCATCCTTCGTACCATATCTGCAATTTACAATCAAGTACTACTCTTGCAACTTTTCTTGAACGATGGATCGAAGAAATGCGCGCGGAGAGGGGTTATTAGTTACAAAGTTGGCCACTAGATTATTTACAGTAATGCCAACCTCTGGACAATCAAAGTCAACCTGCTACGTGTGCGACCAGGTCATTGCTCTGGGTAGGCAACAGCAGGGACACTAGATAGGAGTTTTAGGTGCCTCCCTTGAAGGACCTGGACCAGCCTCAGCCATTTTTTAGATAATAGTAATAAAGATGAACAGAGGTTCTCGACTATGAAAGCAACTAGCTTTGACTACACTCTGTTTCGCGCCAACGAAGTTTTAATGCTTGGAATGTTGGCAGCAGCGCTCGCTGCGAACTTTGCTCTTCAACTGTTGATTGCTCAAGGGAGGGGGAAGCAAGGTCATCGTTGAAGAGAAGTTGCGCGAGTAGTACTATATCTGAGGTCTGTTTGGACACAAAGCTTTACTGACAATTGGAAGTGGTAAACATCGATGTGTGCGGAAAAATATTGAGTGTAAATAATTGATTTTATATAAGTACACATTTTATAAATTATTTTCAAACACATAAATATAATTAATTCATATTAAATATTTCATCTAAAGAATATCGTCTACCGTACGTATCCTCTATTGCTGATACATAGTGCTTCAGAAATATTTATAATAGTTTATGAGCGTTACTATTTCGAAATAAATAAAAATTGACGGCATCAGAAACATATTTTGAACTTGTTGACAAGATATTTCAAACGAGAATGGGAAAATAATGTCCTATACCTTAAGTTAGGTCAGACCATTCACATGTAACGGACAAAATTAATAACTCACTAATAAAATTTGGAAAAGAATGAAAATCTGGTTTGGTACCTGTTTAAAATGTGCACGAAGGCATATCTAGAAAACTGAAATTATCCCGCAAATATTTAAAAAAATATTAACAAATTAATGATAATGGGGTCCAAAATGAACTCAGATATGGTACGAGGGTTAAATGACGTGCGTTACAGGTTATAGAGACGCATACTTTTTTTAAATTTCTTTTTTGAAATAACTGGAATATGAAGTACCCAAATACAGTTTACAAGTTAATAAGTGTAGTTGCACAGTTAATATTCTATCAATTATTGTGACTAAATTATTAAAATATACTTTTTATGAGAAGGATTATAACGGAATAAAAAATAAATTTATTACCTTTTGGATCATTTGCTAAGGAAATATTAATAATAATTTATGAATGCAAAAAAGGGTCATAAAATTGTAGCAACAAAACGTACTCAAAAATGATTTAGAAATTAATGTCCAGCTACCTTTTGTGATCTGGGAAATAAAAGAAAATTAAATCAATCGTGTATCAACTTCTTGGAGATGAACCATCGGCTACAATGCCATTCTCATTACCGTCTTACCTGATATACTACCAGGAAATTTACGCTACACTCATTTTTTGAAACAGTCTAAACATGGCATATTAAATTGAATGCGTTGTGTATTCTTATGTAAATGCAAATGTAATATATTCCATGTTTTTTTTGTTAACGATGAATAATATTCACGATCAAATGTTTCAGAAAGATTAGAATTCTTGTTGTAATAATTGTCTTACTACGGTTATTCTCCCTCATTGTCATTGTCATTTTCATTTTCATTGTCATTTCCATTGTTAGCACCGGTAGCGGTAGCTCAGTGCATCAACTGATGTCACTGCAGCGCCTCTAACCGGGAGGTCCTAGGTTCGAGTCCTGACGGCGGCAGGATTTTCGACACTAGCTTTTCAGCTAGGTCGAATTCAGCTGCTGTCTGGAGGAGAATTCTAGCGGCCGGCTGCTCTGATCAGTAGTTCTCCGATCTACACCAGACGAATGCCGGGGTAGTACCCTACCAAACGGGCCACGGACTGCGCGCGATCTGTCCTTCCTCTTCCTTGTCCTATCCTCTCCCCTTACACACACACACACTTACACTAACATGCACTGCACTACCACATATTCCGGGAGACCGGTCGGGAGCTTAGAGCTTGTCCCGACTGGGGTGGTGCCCCGTTGGTGGGAGAGTCCTGGTTAGGGGAAACCCCACTAGCCGACGGTAGGTCGGCGCCGGATCTCGCCATTCAGCGGGGGAAGATCACCGCCATCTTCCGAGAAAAAAACATGCACTACACTAACGGGACTAATGACCGAAGTAGTTGACGCGCCCGGAAACACGAAAAAATCAATCAATCAATCCATTGTTAGCCATTGTAATTGTCATTTACTTCTCCGGTACTATCCTACAAATTTATTACGATTTTATCACATTCTGAAACCTATTCTATTTTTCATCCAATATTTCAATTTCACCCATCTCAATCAGGTTTTTCTATTTCTCCGCTTCTTTAAGAAAATGCTGAGACGACCTCGTATTGCGCCTTGTTGGACAAAGCTTCATAATGAGCGTGTTTTGTTGAGCTCTTCTTGGTTCGCTCTTCTTTATTAGTTGTGAAAGGAGTAGAGCCGGGATGTGGGTTACCATGTTGTTAGCAATACTATAAAATTCAATTTCGTTTACTGATTTATTCGTTTACTGATTCAAATCAGTTTCCTATAACTCTGGAGTGACAATTTTTAGTTTTGAATTACGGCTAATGTTGCTTGGTTGGTACTTTAATTCATCATTCAATTTTGTGTAGTAAAAGAGTGGGAAAAATATTCTTGAGTTCAAGGGGACGTGCGCGGATTATAATTCTCTTACATATAACACACGCTGCAGTTTTTACTATTTTTGACGAAAATATATCTATATTCATTTATTAATTTTTCTGTTTGCTTTACGTAATTAATAACTTAAATTATGTAATTAATTATTATTATAATTAATTACATAATTTAATTCGGATTATAATTCTCTCACATATAACACACGCTGTTTTTACTATTTTTGACAAAAATAAATCAATTTTCTTTTATTACTTTTTCTGTTTGCTTTACGTAATTAATAACTTAAATTATGTAATTAAATGATAATTTAAAAGTAAAGTTTTCAAACTATTACCTAACAATCCAAATAAATGCTTGATTGTTGGTGAAATCTGCGAAAGTAGTCTTTTTTCGTGGCGAACTTAAATTAATAAATGCCACACTTCTTGCAATCACAATGTATGTAGTGTAATTGTGTGAAAGGTAGGAATGACATCAGCCAACACGAAACGAGATGAAACTATCCTATATCGAGTAAGAAAACGTGCTCAAACGACAGTGATATATTTCAAACGTTTTCGTGGTAGCTCGTCCTTTGGCCAGCACCGTAGAGGAACGGTTGTGTTGGCAAAATTTTATCTCTCAGAGGTTAATCTCAGAAGATGCCATCAAGTTGGCAGACTGTGCGTTAGGTCACAAGTCACGATAAGAAGTGACATTTTTCATTATTAATATTCATCTTTCACATGTCTCATCAAGCTGAAGTTACGCAGCTCATTTATATTTATTACAAAATGCACAGTGGTACCAAAGTGTAGTCTGCCTAGCAAATTCTCATTACATCTTCGACACTCAACTAACATACATGTTGGAAAGTGTGTTTGGTATCAAACTCTTTCAAACAGTTTGTTCATAGAGTTCACATACATTTAATTTACAGAAAATTGAAACTATTTACGCATTTTTCTAGAGCATTTCACAATTTAAAGCTTATATATGACATTTTCTGCCGAGTCGTGGATTATATAACATACGTACAGCAGTAATTATCCTTCTTTACAAATGTGCGTCGCTAATTTATTTGATTCCCATATATTTTAAAAATTACTTTCAAATATTCTGTGTTTGATGTGATACTGAAAGCGTAGTAGATGTTATCCATTCTTTATTACATGCTGAATTAGTAATGAGAGACTCGCCATAGAGACTTTTCATGCAGTTGTAGCAACGTTCAACAGAGGGGTGAATATTGGGTACGATTATATTTATAATGTATCAGTTCCATTCCCGAGTTCTGCTCTCCGATATCTGCGTAGAGTTAATGCGAGATACATCGCAACCCCCTCCCCCCAGTTAGAAAATTAACTCCATTATAACCCCTAGTTGGCATTTGTTTGTAGGCTGGGAACCAGATTGAACGATATTTGAAATGGTAATGAAGTCCACATGGAAACAAAGGAGCTGGAGAGGGCGACTGGTAGAAAGGGAGGGTCAGTGATGGCACTGGGGAGGGGCAGGAGAGGAGGACAGAAACGGTGAAGGTGACAAGGGCTGCCAAGAGAGGGCGTGAGCAGGCAGGCGGGCGTGGGAGGGGCAGAGAAAACGAACCTCACGAAAGCAATCACGAGCGGGAGGGGGCGAGAACAAGGAGGAGGACGAGGGAGGGGAGCGAGGTTGGAGACACAGATGGGTGGAAACAGGGCGTGGGTTAAGATTCAATTGGGCGAGGAGTGGGTGAGCAAATGGTGAGGAATGGAATGGACGGTACGAGGGGAGTGGGCGGTGCGAGGAGTGGGCGGTGCGAGGAGTGGCGGTGCGAGGAGTGGGTGGGTGCGAAGAATGGGCTGGGCGAGGAATGTGCGGTGCGAGGAATGTGCGGTGCGAGGAATGTGCGGGGCGAGAAATGTGCGGGGCAAGGAATGGGCTGGGTGAGAAATGGGCGGGGCGAGGAATGGGCGAGGCGGTGCAAGGGGAGCGGGTGGAGCGAGGGGAGTGAGTGGTGCGAGGGGAGCGGGCGGTGCGAGGGGAGCATGTGGAGCGAGGGGAGTGGGTGGTGGAAGGGGAGCGGGCAGTGCGAGGGGTGCGGGTGGAGCGAGGGGAGCGCACGGTACTAGGGGAGTGGGTTGGGCGAGGGGAGCGGGCGGAGCGAGGGGAGCAGGCGGGGCGAGTGGAGTGGGCGGGGCGAGTGGAGTGGGCGATGCGAGGGGAGTGACGAATGGTTGGCGTGAGGGGGCTGTGTGAGGACTGGGCGGGGCGATGTGTGGCGGTGTGTGGCTGCGGAGAGGAGAGCTAGGGGGCGTGGCCGGTCGCTCTGAATGAGGCGCACTTACTTGAAAATCGAGAATGTACACACTAACTTAAGCGCGTGCACGGGCCTGGCCCTAGGCGTTCGGCGCTCGTTGGGACGACTACTGCGGTGCCTCCGAGGAGCAAGAGGGTGGGCGATGGCGGACGAGGGCGTGGGCGAGCGCGTGGGCGAGGGTGTGGGCGAGGGCGAGGGCATGGGCGAGGGCGTGGGCAAGGACGGGCGAGGAAGTGGGCGAGGGCGTGGGCGTGGGCGAGGGCGGGGGTGAGGGCGTGGCGGGGCGGGCGAGGGCGTGAACGAGGGCGTGAACGAGGCGTGGGCGAGGGCGTGGGCGAGGGCGTGGGTGAGGGCGAGGGCATGGGCGAGGGCGAGGGCGAGGGCGTGGGCGGGGGCGAGGGCGTGGGCGAGGGCGTGGGCGAGGGCATGGGCGAGGGCGTGGGCGTGGGCGTGGAAGTGACGCAGACGAAGCCTGGAGGTGAAAAAATGAGGAAAGGAAGAAGAAAAGTATCGTTCAAAACATACTCCCATATTGTGTACTGTTAGTTGCTCTCGCCAACATTCCAATTTCTCTACAATAGCAGCAACAACAATATTAATGGTAATATTTTAATTATTCTTGAACTGAAATGGTCGTTAACTAACCTCGAATACCCAGTGTAACCTAAATAGAAAATCACACATACGAGCATACTACAATGCATTCATCGTAATTTTTTATAATTTTGTATAACATTAGGTTTTATATTATTATTTTGAAGTTTATCAACGTGTGATTGAATGTAAGATATTTCATATTAAATAATTTAATTATGTATGCACTTATACATATTCTAATAAAATGTAAAGTTTCATAACGAACTATCCTCATTTCGAACAATAGAGTCTGGAGTGGCTAAAGGAAGTGTGTTGGGCCCGATCTTGTACTTATATTTTACCACTGATCTACCACAACATGACGACATCACGACCGTAAGTAGGCGCGATCGATCCGTGCGCGATCGCGCGCGATCCGTGGCCCGATTTTTAGGGTACTTCTCCGGCATTCGCCTGGTGTTGATCGGAGAAACCACGTAAAAGTACCGATCATAGCAGCCGGCCGCTAGAATTCTCCTCCAGACAGCGACTGAATTCGACCTAGCTGACGAGCTAGCATCGAAAATCCTGCCGACGTCAGGACTCAAACCTAGGACGTCAGAGGCACTGCAGTGACATCAGTTGCTGCACTCGGCTACCGCTCTCGGTCTTCATTGCTGGACGTCTTAGAGTTGCAGTGTCAAATTATTGAAACTACTGTTCCACGATTAATAAGTTCGAATACAATAATTTTATGATTAAAACATCATTATGTTTTCTCCTTTGTAAAAGCCGTTAGAGAAGGTTTCTGTTAATTTTTGTTTTTGCTTTGTTCCCGCCACATGCTTTTTATTAAAGGAAATTTGCGCGTCTCGGAACAGTCATTTCCTGTCATCCGTCATCTTTGCGTACGTTTTCCCGGACCTCGCCACTTTCATTTTGTTCTTTCGTCCCTCGTTTACCTCGGCGCGTCCTTTGCCTGCGACGCACCTTCGCCTGCGGAGCAGCTTTCTCTTCTGTGCACTCGACTCCTATGAATTTAGAAGTTTGCCTTCCGTAGAAGCAGAAACTTCACCGCTTGTTCGTGTCTTAAGCTGCACAAGTAGTACGACTCGCGAAATGCCGTCGAGTTTACTGAGCTCGCAGAATTATGAAAGGTATAAAGTGATACTGCAGACAACGTTCTCAAATACTTGCCCGCCGTTCTTCCGTCAAGTATGCTACGAGCGACATATTACCGCCCTGTGTCACAACAGCGCTCTGAGTCAAAGGCTATAATGTAAATTTCCTATAATTTTGATATATGGTGTGTTGTGTTACTTACGTATCATATTTTGTTAAATGAAAGGTGGTGGCGGGATTCGGATTCTGGCTAAAGATTCGGATTCAGCGCATCGACATACATAGAGAAACATGTGTTAAGTCTTTGGGTCTTACAATCCCCATAAACAAGACCACAAAATCAATTTCACGGTCTTTTTATTGCGATTTAAAAAACTGGAAGTTGGTGGGGCAATTCTGGCCTCAGATTGGGATTCAGCGCGTCAAAGTACATAGAGAAACATGTGTCAAGTCTTTGGGTCTGACAACAACTCCGGAATCAAACTTCTTTTGTGTGGGCCTGTGTTAATTTCACAGTTGGGGATTTTGTTTCATTCGAGAGATTATTTGCGGAAATTCCGTGTTAGTGATGGAAAAAGAGCTCGCAACACATCTGGCAACCCTTGTAGTCAGACAGACAGTCAGAGAGTCAGACAGTCAGAGAGTCAGACAGTCACAGAGTCACAGAGTCACAGAGTCACAGAGTCAGAGAGTCAGACAGTCAGACAGTCACAGAGTCAGAGAGTCAAAGAGTCAGACAGTCACAGAGTCAGACAGTCACAGAGTCAGACAGTCAGACAGTCAGACAGTCACAGAGTCAGACAGTCAGACAGTCAGAGAGTCAGACAGTCTGAGAGTCAGACAGTCACAGAGTCACAGAGTCAGACAGTCAGACAGTCACAGAGTCAGAGAGTCAAAGAGTCAGACAGTCACAGAGTCAGAGAGTCAAAGAGTCAGACAGTCACAGAGTCAGAGAGTCAGAGAGTCAGACAGTCAGACAGTCACAGAGTCAGACAGTCACAGAGTCAGACAGTCAGACAGTCAGAGAGTCAGACAGTCTGAGAGTCAGACAGTCAGACGGACAGTCAGTCAGCCAGTCAGTCCGTCAGTCAGTCAGTCAGTCAGTCAGTCAGTCAGTCGATTGGGGCGCTATGCTCTCGTACTCGCGTTTATACGTCTTGTAACAATAGCCTTGTTTTCTCTCGTTCCTGGTTGTAATAGGCGACGCCACGCTGCAAAATACAAAGTTAATAAGACTCGGTACAATTAAATTTTTGTATTCAAACATTTCTTCGCGTGGAAAGGGGCATTCAACTCAAAAACAAATTTGATTCCTTTTCATCGTAGAAGAACTTACGGTACCGAGCGAGCATCATTTTCAAACCTCCACAATTGGTGGATTCGTCTAAAACCAGATGATGTATACAAAAGTTGAGAATCCAAGGGTTGAATTTGTAAGGTACTGTAAAAACGTTTCTTCTACAACTTCAACATTCTTAGCGTGTTAGCAAGACACGTGATTAGCAGTAATAATGAACAATACATGTTGCACCATTGTATTTAAAATGAAGTTTCATTCTGTTGTTAGTAATTCATGTTCATAAAACTTCAACTCTCTAGCGTGTGTCAGTAACACACGTAATTTTTAGTAATAACGAAATTTGCATATCATACTATCGTATGTCACAAGAAGTTCAACGATACTAATAGTTAATTGTGTTAGAGAAAGTAATTTAATCTGTATAGAAACATGATTTATCCAGGTCCAGTTTCCAGGGCCACTAAAATTTCACGTTTTACAGCACACGATTACAAAACCTTCTTTTATTACGAACTAGGTGACCCGGCGAACTCTGTTCCGCCTTAACAGCCGGTCCCATCTTTTTCTCGCGTCGCACTCACTGTGAGAAACTGTACTATCCTTGTTGCACTGCGTACGTGCAAAAACGTGCGTTCTCACACAGGAACGCTGTCGAACGGGATAAACAGTATCCTATGTCCGTCTCTTGGCTCTAAGCTTCCTGCTCACCAAATCGGTACAGCCGTTCTAGAGTTATAGTGTAACTAACACGACTATATATAGATATAACCGCGAACGAAAGGTATCATTATCGCCTTGTGTTATCAGTGCAGCGTTACAACAATGGCTTACAACAGGCAACAATGACCGCTAACATGCGAAATCACGCGAAAACGTGCAAAAACGTGCGTTCTCACGCAGGAACGCTATCGAACTGGATAAACAGTATCCTATGTCCGTCTCCTGGCTCTCAGCTTCCTGCTCACCAATTTTCAGCCAAATCGGTACAGCCGTTCTTGAGTTATAAATAGTGTAACTAACACGACTTTCTTTTATATATATATATATATATATATATATATATATATATATATATATATATATATATATATATATAGATTTAGGGCGAATAAGTACAAATGGCGTAGTTAACAGTTGTTTTTTAAGGTGTTTTAAGATTGAAATAATTATGTTAAGGGGTTATCAGAAACAAGCACTTATATGTGTGATCATTCCCGTCACCACGTTATTTTATACCTAGTTTATAATTGTACACACCTCTGTGTGTATGCCAATGCCAGGTTTTGATCTCGCTGTGCGTTGAAATGGCTGTTTTCGCACCCCCCTGTGAGGATCGTGTACAGCGCCATAACCGTTGACACGCCGCTCCGGAGCCCTACGCGTGTCCCTGGTGTCTGGTCTCCCCTCGCCGCCCCCACCCCCGCCGCCCCCGCTCCCGCCGCCCCCACCCCCGCCGCCCCCGCTCCCGCTCGCCGCTTCCGCGCCGCCGCCCCGCGCCGCCCCGCGCCCCGCGCCCCCGCGCCGCCCCGCGCCGCCCCCGCGCCGCCCCCGCGCCGCCCCCGCGCCGCCCCCACGCCGCCCCCGCGCCGCCCCCGCGCCGCCCCCGATCCCGCCCCCGACCCCGCCGCCGACCCTCTGTCGGCCCCTTCCGCGTGCTCAATGCCCATGAGACGCACCTCCGTGGGGAGCATTCGGGAGAAGCGGAACAGGGGCTGGGAGGGGGAGGGGGAGGGCAGCGGGGTGGAGGGAACATGGGTTAGGCCTCATTCACATTGCAAACTTAAACGTAAACGTAACGTAGCCACAAAACCTACAAATGAGTTAATAAGTGAGACCATTCACAATGCCTTGACGTAACCACAGACGTAAGCCCGTAAACTTAAAGAGTTCACAAGCTCCTAGCTTTTACGTTAAGTTTACGTCGGAAGTCTACCGAACATCAACGAACATCAATCAGAGACCTGCATGGAAGGTCGATTTCAGAGTGTGTTGAGGTAGTTGGTGGTTATGCCATTTTGTTATTGTAATGTAGAAAACTAGTTTGCGAAAAGTTTTGGTGCGTATAGTCAATACAAAGTAAAAATTTGGGCAATTTTTATTCTGACTTTGACTGGACATGAACTAATTATGTTCGACGACGTACTCATGAATTTCGTAAGAGAGAATCCTTGCTTATACGATGAAGGAAATGGGATCACTTCTACAACAGATACTCCCATACATTTAAAGACAAATCGATAGAAATATTGAAGAAAAAGCAAGAAACTATGGTGGAAAGATCTTTCCACCGTGCTAGAAACGAACCGATAAAGTTTCAGTACGTTGAATTCTGATTGGTTCAGGCGATACTTTACGTTCCAGCTTACGTTCGTCATTGTGAATGCTTGTTTTTACGTGAAAATTTTTCGACTAATTTTACTGCATTACCTTACGTTTAAGTTTTCATTGTGAATGAGGTCTTAGCGGCTAACTAGGCACGTCAAGGTGACCCAGAGGACAACGAAGACTGCTTGCGAAGCATTTAGCACAATTTGTAAAAGTTGCCAAGGAAGAAATTGTTGCTACCGACTTCAGTGGTGGATGGGCTTACAAGATTTTGTAAGACGTGGCTGCTTTCACTATGTGGTAGTGATGTGGATTGCTTCTTTTACCATCACGTATCACTTCTAAACCATTATATAATTCATAACTTTACCATCTATAACACACTATTATTGAACAATCATGATCACATCTATCATCCATTTAATGGAAGGGAAAGACAATTGAACTATCATGATCACTTCTATCATCCATTCAATGGAAGGGAATTACAAACAACCACTGAAGTCATATGCCCAGAAAGAAGAGAACAAAGACTTAAGCGCCCTTTGTCTTAGAAATGAGTATGGCACTCACAATACACAATTATTCCGGAAGTTAAATATCCCCCGTCAGTACTTTGTCATTCTACGTAGAACTGAACCAGACTTTCCTAAGACATTGACTAGTTCATCGAGGCTACGTTCGAAAAAGGCGAAATGATTCCTTTCAAAAAGACGCAGTGAACAGCTTTCGTTAGTTGG
Source organism: Teleogryllus occipitalis (assembly GCA_011170035.1). Lineage (NCBI taxonomy): Eukaryota > Metazoa > Arthropoda > Insecta > Orthoptera > Gryllidae > Teleogryllus > Teleogryllus occipitalis. The sequence goes on along the minus strand of BLKR01003566.1, from coordinate 39,295 downwards.
CGCTTACTTTACTCGCTTAGTGGTTTGGAATCTTCAATCAAATATTGATTCCTACCAGCTATTCACATCAAATATTTAGTGTAAAATGATGAATTAATTTCGTATGATGAGGAAATATACGAGTATATAGTTCATAAAATATGGAAAGGATTTGAAGTGTGAACGACGAAATTAAATAAGCTGCTAATCTCATAACACCTATTGGAACGTTTACTCCAAATATTTCAGGTGTTGAACGTAATTTATAGTTATTTAGTGTTATTACGCGTACACATCTAAACACTTTATAAAATAAAGATGCTGGTCCAAAGAAACCGAAATATAATGCTAAGAAAATAAGAATCTGAAAGTATCAGGTTGTTTCACATACTCAAAAAGTGTGTTTTTGTTATATTATTTACCATAATTAATACACTGTATTTTAATTAGGCTGTTAATCAATTATCACCCCAAAATGCGGTCTGAAATCTTATGCATACATATTTCCTAAGATACCCTTAAGTTACTAATCAGTACCTGAAAAATAAAGTAATATGTATCATTTTGTATTATATTTTCTCTCTATTTTCTGTTTTATTTTAAACTTTATTCATAATTGAAAATATTTTGAAATGAAACTTCTTTATTATTGACCTCAGCTATTGTTCATTTTCGAATGTATTTATAAGTTAACATTACATTCCACATCAAAACTTGATATTTCAATGTTATTCTAAATTTTATCTATTCTTATAGTTTGTAAAAACAATTAGCCGAAAAATAATCTGATGAAAACGTAAATCAAGGATTGCAACATTGTATGCCGATAGAAAAAACATGCTAAATTTATAAAATTTCAATGTATTAGATGTAATTTCTTATTGATATGCTGAATAACTTACATTGTGGCCAAGAAAACGTTTAACTGTGTAGAACACTTTTGACCGTGTTGCTATAATCTTCATTACCTTTACGGGAATAGCACTGAGGAAAATTAGCATTCAAGTTCGAAGAAATAAGTCAACGGCATAAGAAACATGATAAGGCAAGTGCCAAGAAGGAGGCAAGGAAATAAATTAGTAATTTTTTCAGAGTTCAAAGCGACTATGTATTGAGTGTGAATATTTTATATTTACTTTTTACGTCAATCGGGGGTTGGGAAAACATGAGCTTTGGTTCCACAATGCGTAACCAGTATCTTGTCATTGCCTTTATTGGGTACCACTACTACGAAAATTAGATATCTCTAATATGAAGTGTCTCAAATGACTTGGTAAATATTAACCACAATACGTAATGAGTGAACGGACGAATGAAATAGAACGAATGAAATGAGAATGATGATGGAGTGATAAAGATTGCCTTAAACGGTCGAGTGAAATGAGAATGATGATGATGATGGAGGGATGATCGACTTAAACGAATGAAATAATGATGATAGAGTAATGAAGATTTCATTAAATAGACGAATGAAATGAGAATGATGATGGATTGATAAAGATTGCCTTAAATGGACGAATGAAATGAAAATTATTATAATGGGAGTGACGAAGAGACGCCTTAAACGGTTGCGTTCCGTAAAGAGGCATGGTTCTATGCAATCCCTTATTCTGAGTTGATCACAGTCGTGGATTATAATTGCCCTACACTGGATTACGTAGTACAATGGACTACCATTGTCTCCATTATTATCTTTGTTGGTGATCAAGGAGGTTTAATGATGACACGCTGATATTTATACCTTCCATGGTGGTTTTAATGTGGTACATGGTAACATGAGAGGCAAACCATGCATCCCTCACATGGCGAAAACACCCTCATTGGACACAAACCTGCACTCTTCAAGTCGGCGAACAAGGACGCTGCTACACGCTCCTACACCACCTAAGATGCCACAGTAAGAGAGTGTATGAGTATCCTGCTGCAATTTGCATTTGGTCGATCGTATATTATCCATCAAACGACCAACATAATAGAGTCTAAATGGAGAAGACAACACCACGGCGACAGCTGCTGTGTGCCGACACTAATTCTGCAGGTGTCAGCAGCGAACGGTGGCGAGAGCAGCAACTAATTCAATAGTTTTGCGTCCCTCCCCCGCTTCACCGGCAGGGTGACCGTCACGGCGGCACCTAATGAGCCAATTAGCTGCCACGTTACCGAGCATTACCATTAGCTGGCGCCCTCCGCACGCTCTCGCCCACGCCCTAGCCCCAGCTCTCGCATCCGCCCTCGTCACCGTCCTAGCCCTCGCCCTCGCCCTCGCACTGGCTCTCGCCCTCACCCTCGCACTCGTCCCCGCCCCCTGCTCTTGCCCTCGCCCTCGCCCCCGCGCTTACCCCTACCCTCGCCCCCGTCCGCGCCCTCGCCCCTGCCCTTGTCCCCGCCCCCACCCTCAACCCCGCTCTCCCCCTTGCCTTCACCCCCGGCCTCGCCCCTGCCCTCCCCCGCCCTCGCACTCACTCTCACCACCACCCTCGACCCCGCCCTCAACCCCGCCCTCGCTCTCGCTTTCGTCCTCGCCCTCGCCCCCGCCCCCGCTCTCTCCCCCGGCCTCGCCCCCACCCCGCCTTCTCTCTCGCCCCTGCCGTGCTCTCGCACTTGCCGTCACTCTCGCTCGCCCCCCTCGCCCTTGCCCTGCCCTCGCACTCCCTCTCGCACTCGTCCTTGTCCCCGCCCTCGCCGCGTCCTTGTCCCCGCCCTCGCCGCTGTCCTCTTCCCTGCCCTCGCGCTCGCCCTCGCCCTCGCCCTCGCCCTCGCCCTCGCCCTCGCCCTCGCCCTCGCCCTCGCCCTCGCCCTCGCCCTCGCCCTGGTCCCCGCCCTCACCCCCTCCCAATTCCGTACAAAGTAACCTGCACTCGTAATTACCAAAGACAAGTTACTGGAGATAAGAGTGTAGAAGATTTTTGCCGCCTTGACAATGAACCCTTCAAAAACTAATGGATGTGTTTTCATCATCAACACAAACAGAATATTTGAGTTGTCACAATAACGTTGCGGTGAGTGTCTGTCAGGTCCTGGTTACAAAGTCAGAGATGATATAGGGGACGCCTATTACAGGGCGAACTTAGGATCATGTCGAACTTAATTGTGGAGATGAAACTTTGCAAACTCTTATGGAATGTGGCAGCGACCACAGATCGCTTGATCAGTGCTAACAGACCAGACCTAATATGACTGTTCAAGATATCACGGAAAGGTATTTTTGTTGACAAAACTTTGACTTTAGACCAAAATATGATAGTCATCTTTGCCCCCAACATGCAGATCTATCAGGCGTTTTGTTTTAAGCTGAGCAACATATGGCTGTTGGTATCTGTTGATGTGACTGTTGGTGTAGTTCCAGTAGTAATATTTGCAAATGGACTTATCTTTGTTGAAATAACTTCATATACAAAGTTTGACCTTCAAGTCGTCAAAGATAGTCTTATAAGTATTTTAAAACAAATTTGAAACGTTTGTAACTACCGACAAGACTGTAACCTGATGGTCAAAATGGTTTTTGATTGATTGATTAGTGATCCTGAACGCGTGAACTGATAAGCATTAGTCCCGTTTGTGTAGTGCATGTTTTTTCGCGGGAGGTGGCAGTGATCCTGCCCCGCTGGATGGCGAGATCCGGCGCCGACCTACCATCGACTCGACCAGGTATCTGCCACTAGCGGGACACCGCCCCAACCGGGACAATCTCTAAGCTCCCGACCAGTCTCCTGGCATATGTGGTAGAATAATACAAGTTAGTATAAGTGTGTCTGTAAGGGGAGAGGTTATGACAAAGAAGACGAAGGAAAGATTGCACGCCGCCCGTGGCTCGCTTGTGAAGGTACTGCTCCGTAATTCGCCTGGTTTTGATCGGAGTAATCACGGAAAACTACCGATCACAGCAGCCGGTCGCTAGAATTCTCCTACAGGCAGCGACGAAACTCAACCCATTTATCAGTGTCGAAAATCTTTTCACAGTCGGGTCTCGAACCTAAGACCTCTCAGAGTTGTCACATTTTCTGAAAGATTTTGCAGTAAGCTCGTGTGGATTCTGCTAGTAAGCTAGAGTGGATTCTGTGTGTGTCATACATATCAATTTCATCTAGCGCGAATGCATGTCACAACGAAACGTTTCCCCCTTCTGGTGTTATTATTAAAAAATTACTCAGATTTTTTTAAAAAGTACTTGATATCATTTAAAGTTCTACATTTTAGTGAAGTAATAGAGAAAGAATATAAACCATAAAAATCAATATGGAAGAGGTAAGACATAAGTTAATATTTCCAGCATCACAGATGCACACTAAGAATTGCATGCGTAAGATGTGGGTATAGAAAATTTAGAAAAATTCTACGTATTCATAATGTGGTAAATAGACAATCTCAAAATTAGTTTTTGTATCGTTTAGTATTAAATCTCGAAGACTAATAAAATGAGAGAGGATTACAAATTCTGTAATAATACCATTCCCTATTTATATATTTGGTTGAGTATAAAGCTCAAACATCTTTCTAAACTAACACTCTTTAACTAACTCACTGTTTTTAATATAACGATGTTTTCATTTTTCTAAATATCAGAGGTTTTAATAAAAATAAAACATATACCACTCTTATAAGTGGCCTTTCTTCTATTCGAGCAACAAATTTCTTAAATAAAGTTCCGATGCATGCAGACAGAAGCTGCGTGTATCTTTAGAAATTAAAATATAGTAATGAACTCCAAAACGGCACAACGAGATAATAGTGTTGACGTATTTATCAAGTTTCAGGCCAAAAGCTCGTAATCTAACAGTTATGTTTGACACATACAAATCGATTTTCGGGAAATCAGCTACAAATATCTATTCCACTTCTACCAGTCTTAACCGTCTTTCGAACAGCTCTAATAGACCTTAATCCTTACTATTGTGCTAAGTTACGCTAGAAGATAATCTTAAACACGTATATTACGACCAATATTTTAGGAAGTATTGTTGAAGTAATTTCAATACTCTTCTTCCTTACACTATAGCGCAGTCCTCGGTGGCTCGTTGCTTAGCTTTGGCTCGCTTTCCAGTGCGCAAGCCCGGGTTCAATTCCCGGTCGGGGCAAAAATTAACTGTGCGCTTTCCCTGCAATGTCCCAGTATCCGTTTCTGGGTGACGATGAGAAAGCTCACTTCTCAGGTTAAGAAGATCAGAGATACGGCTTAGATATCGCTATGTACCAACCACACATACCCCTCAGTCAACACTTGCAAGTCCAGGATGCTGCTGGTAGGCCTTCGCTCGTAAAAAGAGCTGTCGTGCCAAAGTACTTATACAGTACATACATACGTGCACAGTACAAAGTACATACATACCTACCATAGTACAGCGAGGACAAGTAAAAACTGGTATTGTCTGGAAATCATTTTTATTGTACACGTACGCTTCCGCGGCTCGAGGCAATGACTTCTCGGCTGCCCGGATGACGCCGCGTTGTGAGTTGAGAGGCCGACGTTTCGACAGTCATATCGCCTGTCCTTCCTCAGGGCAGTGACACCGCGCTACTGCGAATCGGGTATTATATTTGGGTTTTGTTAACGTGGCATCTCAAGGTCACGTGCGAAGGAGCGAGAGGGAAGGCAGACACCAATAGAGAACCGCAAAAATCGGAGCTACAGTGATAGCAGCTCCCCATTGGTGCCTACATTCCCTCTACCTCCTTCGCGTGTGACCTTGAGACGCCACGTCAATAAAATCCAAGTATATACACGTATATTGTCCGGCCTGGGCGTCCGGATGAGGCAGGTGCGCCGTGATTGGAGGAGGGGTCCCTCTGATTGGCTGGCGGTCTGCGCCAACCCGGGCCTCGCGCCGGCCGTCCTCGTGGTCGGACGTCATAGGGTAGCCCCCTGGCAGTCGCGGATTGATGGTAATAAGGCTTTCCAGGCGTAGTTAATGTTGAGGCCGGCGTCCGCGTTGATGTTTTGCGGCAGACAGTCTATTAATTTTCAGAGCCTCTTTCAAGCGTCTAGGGTAGTACGAGTTTTCCTTGTGCAGGAGTCGGGTCTTGTCAAAATCGATACCATGTCCCGAAACCTCCGGGTCGTGCGCTATAGCCGAACGGTTGGTGTGGTTCTTGTTGTAATAGGAGATGTGTTCCCTGTGATGTATGGAGTCATACTTAAAAAGTATTAGGGGAAACCAGCCGTTAGGTAGAGAGGTATGGTAGCTGCCAGGTAGCGCCCACCTAAGAAATGTGATCAGTTTTAAATACAGTATTAAAATATTCCAAAATTCAGTAAAAAGATGTTTAGTAAATTTTAAACAGGTCGTGAAAGGTGAAGGTGCACAAAAAGAACATGTTTTGTTGCAAATAATTTAAAAGGGGTAAATTGTTTACGGAGCAGCTGTATGTGATTTTTCAATTTATCTTGTTTAATGTTTATTTGTGTGTGCGTGTGTTTCGGATATTAGATCCAAATATTTCTAGACAAAAATATTTCCAATTAAAATATATTAATTTTTTTCGTAAATAGTTCGAGAATACGTACTGGAGAAACGTATCATTGACCCACGATAAACAAATTCATATGATGTGTCCCTGTTTAGATTCAAATGAGTAGGCAGCGTGAGAAATAAAAATATAAATATTTAAAGGTAAAAAACGCGGAAGGATTTAGAAGCAACCCAAAGAGGAACGAGTATAAATTTGAAATAATTTTTCTTTCAGTAAACAAAAACACGGATTAGGTATCAAGGGAACTGATACTTACTGATAAAGGGAACCGATACTTAGTCTTGTAGGTGTCTTCTTCTTAAGTGAGTAAGGACTCATCTATTTGAATTTAAGTTCGACGATAAAGACAGGTTGTGAACAAAAGTTGTTTTAACAGTTTTTTGTTCAGAGACACGATCTAAATCTCAGGATACACTACTTGTGTGAATCGTGTAGCATATTTACATTTCTTTCAAAATATTTTTATCTGTAACATACCTTACTGTCTTACATTTTTTTTAAAAGCTGTTGTTGTACGATATCCATTTTGGAATTATAATGTCGTTCGAAATAATTAGAACTCTTTGAGAGTAATCCTTGAATTACTTAAAACATTTTTATACCATCGATCATGAGGTTTTCTAACAAAAGAAGATTTGAAATTAATTTCGATCCTTAATGCATTACTTACAATTTATTTCAATATTTCATCATAATTTTATGATTTTTTTATTATCACCTCTATTACACGCTAAAGTAATACATTTCAGTTCTCGTAATGACTCTAATGCATTGAAACATGATTCTTCAGTACTGGTTAACACCATCTTCTGTAACATATTAAATGGTACAAATTGAATGTGCAATACCAAATCTGTAATATATGTTTTACACAGGTGCTTAATACAAAAAATAATGTTAAATGAAATACTGTTTGCTGCGATAGGGGCAATTACTTATTACGTATTTAATGTTTACAAAAAATAAAAGATATAAGGCAATCTAGCGTAATTGTGTATTTAATACTTAGATGTCAACTAAATAATAATTTTAGTTTTTGTTTACTTCACACATTCTTCTGTAGTTGTTTTGCAATTTTTTACATTCTTGACACATTCGATTACACAAGTAGATATTCAGATGTACACTCCACAATTTACATGCACTTATTTGGAAAGAGGACTTTGATTCCTAGATTGACATACGTTAGTTTGAAAAAATCCCTGCTTTTGTAACACTATACATTTATTCGACAATGTGACAGCTTATTATCAGTTTCCATTTGGCAAGAAATGTCTTCTAATCGAAGCTAACCATTAAAAATAGTCACATATATGTTAGAGTGCAATGTGTATTTTAATTATCAATTTTTAAAAAATATTGTGTCATTGTGAATCGTACATATACTTTCAAAAAACATTTACTAAAAATAGAAATGATCACCATAATCATATTGGGAATGATTTGAAGTGAAAATTACCACTACAATTGTTCGCGGTAGCGCAAGTTTGGAGTTACGGTGTACTGATCTAGAGCATATATTCATGATTTACACTTTTAAGATAACCATGGAATTAACCTAAATTATGAAATATAAAAAATTATGCCTTACATAAATATTTAGATTACCAAGAAATGTTCAATGATTCGCAATTGTTGTATTAAGCTAACTTGTGTGAACACCGAGATTTCATCTGTCGTGCCACAGCAGTGTCACGAGTAGAATTCAAAGCGGCGTTTTCTGAAACAAAAATATAGATAGAAAATCCATCATCCGAGAAATACCAGCCTAATGAATGTAACAATATATGAATATAAATAAGAGTATTAGATTCGCGCGTTCTAGAAAGACAGACGATATCAAATATAAATTAGGAAATCAGGATATTCCGAGGGCTAAATGCTGTAAATATTTGAGAATTGTACTAAATGAGGATCTGGGTTGGACAGAACACGTAAATTATGTAGTGAAAAAGGCGTGGAAGGTATTACACTTTGTAATTGGAATACTTAGAAAAGGAAGTGGAAAATCAAGGGAATTAGGGTACGTCCGATATTAGAATTTGGCTCCATATGTTGGGACCCTTATCGTTTAGGGCAAATAAAATCTCTCGAGAAAGTACAAAAATATGCCGCAAAATTTGCTAGGAGAGGAAGTTCAAATTCTGAATTTATATCGTGGGAATCTTTAAAAAACTGCAGAGAAAAATCGCGTCTTTGTGCATTATTTAAATCAATAATAGGGGATCGTCCGTGGGGCAAGACTATCAAAACCAACTTACGTTGCGCGGAAGAATCATAGTTTCAAAATTCGGCCAGGAAAACAGAGAACAGGTGTAGGTAAATTCTCATTTTTGAACCGAACGATAAAAAATTGGAACAAATTACTTGCAGCAGTGCTAGAGACTTTCCCTCAGAATGTCAAAAATTTTAAAATTAGACTAAGTAAATAGATTTACTTAGTAGATTAATTTTAAGTTAATAGATTTGCAGGTTAATTAGATTAATTTTGTAAAATTGTATTCGGTAATATGTAAGTATTTTAACGTTGTTTGATGTTTGTTTTGTGTATTTTTAGTAATTCCTTAGAAAACGCTACCACCGGAAGTATTCTATGTATTGCTAAGTAGCAAAATAAATATTCTATTCTATTATATTCTAACTAGTTGACAATACTTACGAGCATTTCCTCTGAGAAAGGGAATCTGAATATTTTGGGTTCGAGGTGCAATTTCCACATCGTGTGGTTCGAGATCTTCAGACCTGAGAGCCAAATCAGGCACTTTGTTGTTGGAAGCCCGCGTTGTCTCTATCGGAAGCGAAAATGTGTTCGCCATTTCTTCGCCGCCGGTACCCAAACGTACCTCAATGGACATATTGGGTGACTGCGGCTTAGCAGATGGTAGTTGCGTGCCCTCTTCCTTTTCCATCGGATCACTCGACGTCGAATGATGATCTACGTCAACCATGTCCAAGTTCCGAGCACGCAATTGAATCGTGACGTTTTTCGGCGTTGCGACCGTCGTCGTCGTCGCTGTAGAGACCGTTTCTGGCGTTGTCGTCGTGAACCCGAGCCTCAAGTCGACCACCGTGTTCTTGGTGTCCCTCAAGGTCGCCGGCGTGACGGGCGCAGTGCTTTTCCTGGGCGGTGCCTGAGGGTGGGTGTGGTCGAACGCTCGGCGAGCTGCGTGGAGCGGAAGTTCCGTCTGCGATTCCTCCGTGACACGACGCAGCTCGATCGCCTCCGCTCTCGAAGGGCTGGCGGGGGATGTGGACGTCTGGACACGCCTTGCAGCTATGTCTAGTGGACTCGCGGGCAGGAACCGCGACTGTGCTAGTGCCGCTGGCCTTATCATTCTCAAGACCTGTTTATAAATGAAAAGTAATCAACTGTACGTTGAAATTTTACTTGCAATAAATATATAATGTGTCTTATCAATAATAATAATAATAACAATAATAATAATAAATTGGATTCACTGGATAAATCAAAAATTACAAGAAAAAACGATGTTACACAACCTGTTTAACATAACCTCAGAAATTTACAGATACCACGTCTTTGCCTCACTGTTTTTTGTTTTATACTATTAATATTCATGTAATATGTAATGATTGTTACTGATTGGTTGATATTAATCTTTCAGACACTGAAGAGGACCTTACAATTTAGGTCGAAACGTCTGCTACAAATGTGTAGTTAAATTGAATGGAATTATCGATTTTTTTCTTGTAATAATAATAATAATAATAATAATAATAATAATAATAATAATAATAATAATAATAAGAAATGGAGTGTTAACTAAAATTAAATAACTAATAATGTAAAATAATTAGCCAAAATAAAATTAAGTAAGGTTTATTTACGAGTAAAACACTAGCAGAGCACCTTAGCTGATGATATGAGCTATAGTGGCAATTTTGACGAATGAAAAAATTATTATACTACCGTGTGCTATAAATTATATGCGCAATACTGCTTTGTAAAATAATCAAAGAAACTTTAATGAAGTATCTAAATGTAGTGTTTTCTTTACGTAAAGCAGTTTGAATATCTCGTACAATGTAAACTTCGGTTTTTTTAACGGTCAGCTGTGTACCTGCAATCGCGCCATCTGCCGGAAACAAGGGGTACACTCGCCATGCTACTAACGACAACCGCAATCACATGTGAAACATTACCTGCTCTCAGTTACTTTGTTTATTAACAAAAAACGTATCCACTTGCATCCTATTCAGATTATTGTTCAACCTGAACTAAATATTCACCTTAATCGATGTACTTTTGTATGATCGTGTCGTGAATGAGCTGCACTTTCCACCAAATCGTAAGTAGATGTCATGTTTTGTATGAAAGATGGACGCTGGCCATGCAAATTGTTGACTGACGAGACGGTGGAGTTATCTGAGTGGTCGTGGATGTGATGTAAAAGTTCTGTGGGTGATTTGAAAGTATTGAGAAGAAACATATCGTCATTTTGTCGAAAAGTTCGTTAGTAATTCAATCAAATTCATAACAAAAATGATATTGACATTAATATTGTACAGGTTAAAAACCTAAAATAGGCGACAACTATAACGTTAGTACGTCAGCATTTCATTACAATTCATTCATTCATTCGAAATTTCATTACAATTCATTCATTCGAAAATACATCCTTACATACTATATTACGATACTCACGGCAAAATACATGATAATAAAATAATATATGATTCAAGATAATTTAAATTTAGACACATGATATTAAAATTTTATAAAATCTAGATGTAATGGGAGGTCGACCTCACATATATCTATGAAAAAGAAAGAAGGCTGTTTGTCTGTGTGTAATATGTATTGGCATCAGATTAAAGTTATTATCTTACGTAGGGTTGTAGGGCTTATTTTATGATGTATGTATTGTAATAATCCAGGTACACTAAAATATTTTAAGATTATAAAGTCTAGATAACATCCATTGATTGTTTGTGGTCGGAATTGAAAATAGAACGGGACATAGTACATTCGTCAACAGACTGAATGGTAGACATTTTTACTTTAGTCAAAACAAAATGCGGATTCTGATATGCGAATTTCAGTATTTATTTATGATCGAAGCTGTAATCTAAATACATAAAACAAAGTCGGGTTAGTTGCACCATTTATAATTCAAGAACGCCTGGAGCAATTTTAATTATCTCTGATCTTCACTCCAAACAGCAGGATAACAATTTAAATATAGGAAAAATTCACAGAAAAAATCATGGTACCGTAAAACAAAACTAAATATTCATGTCAAATACAACCTGCAACACCTGGCTTTTAAATCTATATCGCTAAATAACTCCTAAAGGAAACAATTTAGGGCATTAAAAACTAAACTTTTAAGGCCGAAGGCCGCAAAGAAACGTTTGCAACACCATCATCTACAGGATAAGATCTATTACCCCATCTCAAAGACGTGCAGTATCTGCAACTAAAAGTGAATGAGAGGCACAGAGAGAGGCAGAGACGGAGAGAGGCACACTCATACACAGACTGAGACCGGGACAGAGAGACTCGGAGAAAGAGAGATAGAAAGACACGAAGATATAAAGAGAAAGAGAATGAGAAAGATTGAGGAGACGGGCAGAACAACGCCTGCCGAGTACCGCTAGTAAATAATAAAATGTAAAATACATGAACTAGGAAACTATAACTAAACGAAATGTATACTGAAGCCTGTACTAAAACAATCGTGTAAAGAGGGTACAAGAGAAAAAAGAAGAGAAAGGTGCAACAGAAAAGGAAGAGAATGGTGCAGAAGAAAAGGAATAATAAGGAGCAAAAGAAAAAGTAAACGATGGAAAAGAAGAGGACCTGGTCGAGGAGGTCCCTGCGGAACGCAACTTCCGATAATGGTGTAGAAGAAAAAAAAGAATAAGGTGCAAAAAAAAAAGAAGTAAACGATGAAAAAAAGAGTAGGATCTGGTCGAGGAGGTCCCTGCGGAACGCCTCGACGCGCGATAATGGTGCAGAAGAAAAAGAAGAATAAGATGCAAAAAAAAGTAAACGATGGAAAAGAAGAGGAGGACCTGGTCGAGGAGGTTGCTGCGGAACGCCTCGACGCGTGATAATGGTGCAGAAGAAAAGAAAGAATAAGGTGCAAAAGAAGAAGTAAACGATAGAAATGAAGAAGAGGACCTGCTCGAGGATTTCCCTGTGGAACGCGAGTGCAATAATGGTGCAGAAGGAAAGGCAGAATAAGATGCAAAAGAAGAAGTAAACGATGAAAAAAAAGAGGAGGACTTGGTCGAGGAGGTCCCTGCGAAACGCGACGTGCGATAATGGTGCAGAAGAAAAGGAAGAATAAGGAGCAAAAGAATAAGTAAATGGTGGAAGAAAAAGAGTAGAACCTGGTCGAGGAGGTCCCTGCGGAACGCCTCGACGCGCGTGAGGAAGTCCTCGCGCAGCCTCCGGGTGTCGTTGGCGTTGGTTTCGATGAGGCTTTCGGGCGGCGGCGGCGGCTCCTTCTGGGACTGTCGGGCGCCGCGCACGGCGGCGCCGCCATGGCGTTGGCGGGTGGCATACTCCTGGGCCGGCCGGCGGAGACGCTCTCTGCGTCCGCGCCCGCGTTCTCGCCCCAGCGCTCGCCCCCGCCCGCGGCCGCGGCTCCGCGCGCGCTCGCCGTCGTCCGCGAAGGTGCGCTGCGCGTCGCCCAGGCGGGCGGGCGAGCGTTGGCGCGCGCGCGAGCGGAGGCGAGGGCGCTGGCGGGTCGCGACGGGCGGGTCGTCGTCGGTGAGCAGGGTTCCGCCGCTGAAGGTCTGGGAGCCGTCGATCGGGGCGGAGAGGTTGGGGGCCGTGGCCTCCCAGGTCTCGTCGCTGTACGTGGCGCGGCGACCCGCAGCGCCTTTGGACGGGTCGTGTGCGCGACGCACCTGCGCATGCAAGCGGTGCAGGGGCGTGGCTTCTTATCACGCCATTCGCCCCAATGCATTCTTATCACTAGGGAACGGAATTGAACCCTTTACCACTCTGGTGGGGTCCTAGAGTCCCTCGGCCGAAGTATCTGTCATTATATTTCTTGGCTGTCCAGGATTAGCCGCGTCATGGTCCACGGAGCTGACGTTTCGGCCATCTTGTTGTGGCCTTCTTCAGAGCTATATTGCTTCTGAAGAAGGGATTAGCCGCGTCATGGTCGATGGAGCTGACGTTTCGGCCATCTTGTTGTGGCCTTCTTTAGAGCAATACTGCTTCTGAAGAAGGCCTCAACAAGATGGCCGAAACGTCAGCTCCATCGACCATAACGCGGCTAATCCAGGACAGCCAAGAATTCAACGACTCCGGCCGCGGAAGCCTACTACTCTATATCTGTCATTATAATTCGGAAACCAATTGCTATATAGCGCTCATGTTGCCAGTATTCCTCAGTGGCATTGTGCTATTTGTTGTGACTGGTTGTGCGAAGTGATTTGAAGTTTAGTTTTGGAATTACAGGAGAAAAGCTCTCAGAATACCCCACCGTAGTGTTAACATGAGTTCTTTCTCATTCCCTCGATTCATGTTTTATGTTATTTAGACTTTACGATTTGTATTACAGTAAAATCACAAAGCAATTGTATTAACCTTCAACATTCTTTGTGTCAGAATCAACCACAAAAGCAAGATGCTACATGGGTGCGAAAAATGCTGACAGAAAGACAAAGATAGTTTGCGTAAAGTGGTGTAAACATTTATGCCCACATCACAGAAATTCAGTGGGTAAAAATTGCTGGTAAGATACGTTCTTCTTATTATTATAAACACTGTAAACTGATTCTGATTATTCTTATTATAAACTCTGTAAACTGATAGTTGTTCTCTCGACATGGGTGGTAATGTGGTACAGAAAGGTCTAAATGTGTGTGAGTAAGAGTTGATAAACCAAGGAAGAGAGAGGAAAGATTGTGCACTGTTCGTGCCCCGTTTGTTAGGGGTTCTACTCGGGCATTTTATCCATTCAATTGGTGCTCAGAAGGGCCCAATCAAGGAAAAAATTCTGGAAGTTTTTCTTCTCTACGGTTCTGCATGTTTTTGAGGATGCTGAATTCGAATTTGATGTTAGGCATTTCAGGTTGGCGTCATAAAGAAAATTGAAAAAAAAAGCGCTGTTTTTCACTTATCTCATCAAAACTATACGTTTAATCAAAACAATTAATTTTTATAAAATTAAAGTCGATAAAATTCCTACAAAATGCATATTTAACGTTTGTTTTCTAAAAAACAGAGCGCGCTAAAAAACGGTTTAAGAGCTAGAGCGCGCTAAAAAAACGGTTACATTTTGGGCCTTTGGTCAAAGCGGAAGAATAGATCCTTCTAGCTATCCTATCTCGCGGCGGCGTTGTAGTTTGAGTTTATGACACTTGAAAACAAATATTGTGAACAGATAATTTGAATTATTAAATGAGTAATGCTCTGATACGCATGGAATCTGTAAGGACATATTTGCTCGTGCGGGGTATCTGTAAATCCAAGCCATTGCTAACCAAAATAAGACGGAAATAAGATAATTATTGCGAAAATACGTTCCGCATAATACAATATATTCATCAAATGTTTGTATAAAAAATATGTTTGGTGAATACATACCAAATTGTGACGTAAAAGTATGAATAACACTAGAGAGAACATTTTAGGGATTATGCGTTACCCAGATTCGAACCCATAACCCGTATGTTTCGCGTTCTTGCGGCACCAATTCTCCTGTCCCTGCGCCACCAACTCTGGTTAACAAGGTAATGGACAATTGAAGATGATGGGAAGACCCCCATTGTGTCCTAACACCCAATCAAGCATCGATGACCTAGTCGGAATTCGAACCAAAATTGTCAAGGTGCCTCCACGTTAGCTATCTCGGCTACCGAAGTTGGTTTCCTCGAATTTATTCGTTGAGTGCTGTCTGCATTATCCCGAGGCCACTGAGGAGCAAACATTCAAAACGGGACATGTCCACTTCACTCTTTTCCACCAAAAATGAAAAATTTTGGACAAATTTTACACTTTTCAACACTGTCTTTAACTCAATGAATAGAGTACTAGCTAATGTATTGTAAGACATCTCATGTTTTTCTCCACAAACAAGGTTATAGGTACAAATAACAGAATAATTCAATGTTTGCCAAATGTACATGTACCTTTTGAATGTTTGCTCCTCCTATGACTGTGACCGTAAGGTCCTAGGGATGTAGTCCCGACGAAGGCGAAACTAGCACGAGCACGCGCTAAATAGACAAATTGACGTCAGACGTAGTGTGGATGAGAATTCTAGCGACTAGCTGCTCTGGTTCATAGTTTTCAAAATTTTTTCAATCAAAATCAGGTGAAAGCCGGAACAATACACGAACAACGGAGACTTCGGAAGCGAGTTGCGCCCGAGACCCTACGGCCATTCAGTATGTCCACCGTAGTCGTGTAAAGAAAGGTTTGTCAAAGGTAATTCCACGAGTGGTTTGAAAATTGTCGATAAATCCCCGACTCGCGAAGCGAGGAGGGGATTTATATACAATTTCCAACCCGAGTGAAATTTACTGACTATTTCACGAATGAAATTTCATAAATATAATATTCTATTAATAATTAACATTGTTTTATTCAAATATTTTTACATCGAACAGAAATATATACATAAGGGCAATTATAAACAACAAAATAAACATAAAAGACAAACTAAGAGCAAAATTACTTGAAAACACAGTTATTAAATACACAATCATTAAAGTTTGAATTCGAAGAAAACGTGTTTTGTTCGCTTATTTTTAAGGAAGATATTGAATTTGAAGCGCTACTATGTCTTAATTTATTAATAATTGAAGAATGGTGTTCCTCATTCATTTGGAGATATGTCTTGAGAGACGATTACATAACCTCTATCTGTAGACAAAACAAGGCGCAAAATTTATCATCTCCTAGGAGGTGATAATCAAAAACTGGTAAATATGCATGGTAAAGTCGTCTCTAATTGGCTGGTAGGGTCCCAGTTCTTGCACGCTATTGGCTGAAATTTAATGAGTGGAATAGTCCTTTTAACACACACGTGACCATGGCCTACCAGCCTGAAAACTTTCTCTGATATTGACCCCGGCCATGAAAGCATGCGATGCTGCATAATACACTCACAGGCGGGCTGCAGAGGGTGCGTGATCTTCCTTGGTTGTTTCGAGCACGTGAACTACGGAGGTCATTAGTCCCATAAGTGTAGTGCTTGTTTTTCATCGAGAGGTAGCGGTGATCTTTCTCCGCTGGATGGTGAGATCCGGCGCCAACCTACCATCGGCTAGCGGGGATTCCCCAAGTAGGTGTCTCCCACCAGAGGGGCACCGCCCCAGTCGGGACAGGCGATAAGCTCCCGACTCTCGGAATATGTGGTAGTGTAGTGTGTGAGTGAAAGGTGTGCGGATAGGACAGAGAAACTACCGATAAAAGCAGCCGGCCGCGAGAATTCTTCTCCAGACAGCGACTGAATTCAATCTAGCTCACAAGCTAGTGTCAAAAATCTTGCCACTGTGGGGAGTGGGAACCTAGGACCTCCCGCTAAGAGGCACTGCAGTGACATCAGTTGATGCACTAAGCAAACTCTCCCGATTATCCTTAGCCTTGTCCTCAACTTTTCACTTCCACACATACACTTATATTACATGCACTTCAATACAACTCACACCCGGGGATCAGTCGGGAGCTTACAGAGATACGTCAAGGGGACTCATCTCCTAAAGTGACGAGTAAATCGGAGACGGTTCTCGCGTTCTACCGAGGAGAAACACCTCCCGGAATATACATACTATGCACTATACTTGCGGGAATAATGATCGTTGACTCGACCGGGAGCGGTAGCTCAGTGCATCAACTGATGTCACTGCAGCGCCTCTGACCGGGAGGTCCAAGGTTCGAGTCCTGACGGCGGCAGGGTGTTCAATAGTAGCTTTTCAGCTAGGTTGAATTCAGTCACTGTCTGGAGGAGAATTCTAGCGGTTGACTGCTCTGATCGGTAGTTTGCCGTGGTTTCTCCGGTCAACACCAGGTAAATGCCGGAGCAGTACCCTAACAAACGGGCCATAGACCGCTCGCGATCCTTACTTTCTATTCCTTGTCCTATCCTCTCCCCTTACACACACGCTTACACTGACATGCACTACACTACCACATATTCCGGGAGACCGGTCGGGAACTTAGAGCTCGTCCCGGCTGGGGCAGTGCCCCGCTGGTGGGAGAGTCCTGGTTTGAGGGAAAACCCACTACCTTACGGTAGGTATCACCGTCATCTCCCGAGGAAAGAAACACGCACTACACCCACGGGACAAGTGACCTAAGCTGTTGACGTGCCCGGAATCACTAACCAACCAATCAATCGATCAATCACTACTGGTTTGCCGCCTGTTTGAAGCCACCAACTCCGAGGACTCACCTCGACGATGTCCACGTGCTCCGGGGGGATGAGCATCCCCGCGCGCCGGCCGCCGTAGTCGTTTCCGTAGTCGTAGTAGTCGTGGAGCGGGATCTGCAGCCGGAGAGAACGCTCGTGGGAGTGGAATCAAATGGCTATCTGCTACTAATATCCACTGTGAGCCGATATTGCAATAAAAGAATGCAGTCTCCGGACAAGTGAGAGGTTTCGTTGGGAACCAGTGAACTCGGGAAAAATCGAAAAACAATTGAGAAATACCTCGTCTTTCAGGCCCCACGTTAGGCAACACATTTGAGAAATACCCTTCCTTGAACGCCTTTTTTAATATTACTAGCTCTCGATGTTATCTACAAATAATTGTACCAGTCTTATGACGGGGATAATTTCCACTGCTATTATTAATATTGTAATTTCTACCGTTGCCCTGCTAATTTCCAATAAATTCTCCCAATTTTAACACTAATTTATTAATTTTACTTTCAAATTTATCACTGGACGTGTAATGCTATACAGAATCACGATTCCTGTAAGTTCTATTATTCACCAATTATTGTACAATTCAACACTAATATTTGCACAACACCAAGCTATCAGACTAATCATAAGTTCCCGCCTCTGTGACATTTAAATAATACTCAGCCTAGGCTGTAACTCTTTGCACCTAACCAATTGCTTACGTACGGTGAATATCTCTCAAGAGAGTGATTCCTTGCCACCTCCTGCAAGATCACGGGTTTCAATACCCTCCCCATACCTTTCGCATGTAATGTGTTCGGGGCCGTGTCTCCCCACCTGAACAGCGCTAAGACCCCAAGTATTGAATACTACACTTTGTTTATTGGTTGCCCTATTAACGTATATTCTTTGATATCCGAGCTTGCGTACAATCCCATTATCTCTAACGCTGGATGCCGATTTTAGCATCAAATTAAACACAGAGTTCTTGGCACTATGAAACTGTTTTTCAGAAAAAATGCAAATATTTGATTATGTAACGCCAACTATTTTCATACTGCGCATATATGAACACTCGTCTATGAACACTCGTCTATGAATACTCGTCTATGAATACGAGTATTCAGAAAACTATGCGTATTCTGATTAATCGTACTGATTTTCATACATTATTCTGAGTGTCGTAATATAATTTCTACATTACTACTATTAGGGTAAGTGAATAATTATCTGCATGTTCATTCCAATCGTCAGTAGGTTGACTGAACAGCTTTGTGAAATTACCAGCCTTTAGATTCCATTGTTCATTTTGCTTATGGTAAATTTGAACATCACCTAACATTCGCTTGGGTTGTTGCGACGTAACACAGTGGCTGTATCACTCACGGTTTGCACCACAAAAAACGCATTTGTAATTAGTTTTCTAATTTTAATGAGGTTCTAAAGGATGAACAGCTGAAATACTTTCATCACAATGGGGGGACAATGCTTTTCATTTGCGAAGAGTTTATCAGTGGATAGAACCATTCAAAAGTGGTCAAACAATCAATCAGGAAGAGAAAAGATCACGATGTTTAGATGTATCCACTGCTCATTCCAAAATTGATCAAGTCAGTGCCGGAACTTTGAATAACCGATGAGTGTCTATTGATGATGTACTCACGTCAGTCAGATTCTGCATACGGAAAAGCTAAGACGGATTTTAGAAAGATATTCTTAGGTTGAAAGACAACATGCAAACACATATCTCTGCCATTCTCTTCAAAATATATATTTCAAGGTGTCACAGCGTCCTGGATACATTTACGATCTTGTAACTTCTAATTACTCTTTGTTTGGTCCAGTTGAAGATGCTTTAACCGGCCGAAGATTTGCTGGCACACTGATAAATACAAGTTTTCCAAAACCCTCTCCGAAAAAGGATTTTCGCTTGAGCCATTTATGCATTACATTTTCACCTCTAAGTTGGGGGCAAAATTTTGGGTTCATAAAGCATCTTTATGTAGACGAAACCGATGGTAATTAGATGGGACCAGATCGGAAAAGTATCTGAGATGCTCTGTCACCTAAAAATACAGACTCTAAAGAGATTGGGATGCGTATTGTCCTGAAACAAAAGAATGTCAATCAAAAATCCATCTCGGCAACCTGTTATTCAGAGTATGACTAATGTGGATACGGTTTGCCCACCAGTTATAGTCACTCCTTGGTTATTCAAAATCTGGGCACCGACTTGCTTACTATTGGGAACAGTAATGGATGAGGCTAGGCATCATGCTGTTTTCTCATCCAGCATGTTTGTTTAACTGCTTTTAAATGGTTCAGTCTACTGATAAGCTCTTCGACAAAGAACACCACTGCATCTATATCATGCTGAGACTCTTCTAAGGATTACAGCATTAAGATCGCAAAAACAAATTTAGAAAACCTGCTCTTTTTGATACAAACGCAGAGTGGTACATCTATGTGTACGTCGCAATAAATCAAGCGAACATTAGGTGATAACGCTCCAAGTTACCTCTCAGCAAAGTGAACGATGTCATTTTAAGGTTTCCCGGTGCAAGGAACTGTACAGTCAACATACATTGAGTGCGAAAACTTGTTAACGTACCCGCGCACAACGCATTATTTTTTGATTTTATTAAAAACCATTTCATACTGAAAGTTTCCCACATTATCGTAACCCATAGTCATCTCTAACCCTCTATTCCCATCAAACTGTCAGCTTAATGATTTTTTGGTTACGTTTACCGAATGTGCTGGTAGGTGCAAATAGAAGCTTTTCATGTTGACTTTTAAGCCTAAATGTAGGTAGAACAATATATTAGATCCGAATTAATTAGGAAAGACTAAAATATCAGAGGGCAGATGGGACATTATATTTGTAATTGAATATACTAACGACCCATTTTGATAGAAAATTCTGAAATTGTATTAAATTCTGACTTCACGATACTCATAAGGAAGTTTCTACATGTAAGAAAAAAAGAAGTGATATATAGAGAGAATTGTAGCTCAATGCAAGTAGTCCATGTAAACATTAGGTTACAGGCTTTTATAAAAAAGTCATACACTGAAGAAGAAGAAGAAGAAGAAGAAGAAGAAGAACGTAAAATGTTTCTTTATAAACATTAAAATTATTAGTTGGATATGAACAAACCAAATATTGCAATCCATTTGTGGAGACACGTTATTTTGAATAAATATAATTTCTGCAATATGCACATTTAAGTTTCAGTCATGGCCAAAAAATAATACTCTATTTTGCAAGGTTTGTGAGCTCCAACTATCAAATGTTCGATGCCGAAACGACTGACAAACAGCATTCTTTATAACGTTTCCCGTAGATTTTGTGCAGGAAAGTGGTAGAATGGTGCGACTTTGTGAGCTATCTCTCTGATGACAAGGTATGGAAAAACGATGAACTACGCATATTCCTGAATTTTTTTTTGATTGGGAAAAAAATAAGAATATTACATTTTTGAAAACTTAATATATTCAACAATCGTGTCTGAAGTTCAGACTGAACACAATTTGATGAGTTTGAGACCATGCAAGATCATTTTTTTCTGTCTTTAAAATTCAAGTAGTTTATGGTTGAGCGTAGGCATCACAGAATTTTGAAAAGTGTAGGGAATTCACTCCCCCCCACAGCACATTATACACAGTTTTTAACTGATTTTGACGTAAAATAAATAAATAATAATAATAAATAAATTCCAAATATTCGAATAAGTAATGGTCGTGTCTACCAGTATTTAAATAGTCTTTGCATTTATTCGATTTTTGTAAGTAAAATTTAGAAAATTACTTACCGTCATGTGTAATTCGCTGTTATCTTGGCCAGTTTCAGTGCGAGTAACCAATGTTCTCGCCACAGTTTGATACAAACCGGCCAATAACCATGCCAACACCCAGATGTCGTTCTGCGTCATGATAGAACACCACAGTCTCCTCTGCTCTCGCTGCACGCTTCTACGCTTCTTCTGTTTTGCACGCCCCACTAACAACGTTTCATTCCCACTGTCGAAATCGTCGTTTCTACAGCAACTTACCTCAACCTCCTCGTTCAGTGCACGTCTACTGGATTCTCTCCGCGACCATTTTACCTTATGTACTATGAATAACTGGTTTGTTAGGGTTCGCTATCGAAAATATTGGTACCGGGCCAAGACATACGTTGACGCTGATATCCGGCGCGGAAGTCATTTACACAACTTCACCCCGGCCGCGCGTATGCCTGCGTGAACCAAATCGAAAACAGGAAGCTTGCGTTTGCGCGGTTGGCCGTGACTGATGCGCGGGCCATCTCCGGTCTTGCAATCGCGTGTTTCGTCAAGGAAGCGTTTGCAACCGTAAAGAAACCTTCGCAAAAGGCTACGCTTGAGACGTGAACGCAGAAATTGTCATGGACCAGGAGTAATAATATTCATTCAGATGGATCATGGATAATTCGGGAAGGATATTAAAAAATGATATGTTGGCGAGTAGTCGAGAAAAAGTAATCATATTTTCAATTTAAAAGTATATATATATATATATATATATATATATATATATATATATATATATATATATATATAATATCCTACATCAAGTTTATGTCGCGAAAAAGAGTATGGATGTTTCAGAAAACAAGACGAATTAATTATCTTTTGTACATAAATAAGGAAAACAGTTACCTAAACACGATTAAAACTGCCGTTCACTTCTTCATTTCAAAATAGAGTGTATTACTAATACATTAATATATGCAATATAATGTCTTTCGGTGGCCGAGATCGCTAAGGCAGTAGTGTCGTTGTGATCTCGCACTGAAGGATCGCGGATTCGACTCCCGCCTCTGGCATGGTGGTATGTGCATTTGTGCTTTCACCCCTTATCATCACCACTTCGTTTCACCGGGAGCGGTAGCTCAGTGCATCAACTGATGTCACTGCAGCGCCTCTGATCGGGAGGTCCTACACCCACAGTGGCAAGATTTTTGACATTAATTTGTCAGCTAGATCGAATTCAATCGCTGTATGGATGAGAATTCTAGAGGCCGACTGCTCTGATTGGTAGCTTTACGTGGTTTCTACGATCAGCACCGGGCGAATGCCGGAGCAGTACCCTAACAAACGGGCCACGGACCGCGCGCGATCTGTCCTTCCTCTTCCTTGTCCTATCCTCTCCCCTTACACACACACACTAACATGCACTACACTACCACATATTCCGGGAGACCGGTCGGGAACCCTCTCCCTGGTCCTTTCCCCTTTGTCCCTTCTGAGGCGATGCCTCGCTGGTGGGAGAGTCCTGGTTAGGGGAAAACCCCACTAGCCGACGGTAGGTCGGCGCGGGATCTCGCCATCCAGCGGGGGAAGATCACCGCCATCTCCCGAGAAAAAAAAACATGCTATATACGAACGGGACTAATGACCAAAGCAGTTGACGCGCCCGGAAACACGAAGAAATCAATCAATCAAAAACCACTTCGTGTCATCTTCATTGTTACCATTCCGATAGTGGTCGATAATGACCTAGATGTTGATGCGACTTTAAGTAACAAAAAAATGTAATGGCTTAAATACATAATGGCATATAATACAATGGCACAATTCGCTGTTTTATTGGACGAATAATGTTTTAAGTTATGTCACGTTTCGGTTAAATGAAAAGTGTTCACATATGCTTATAATAGTTCTTCATACGGGACAAAAAAGAGGAAAGAAAGATATTCAAATGCAATATTTGTTTGTGGTATTAACATTTTTATTATTAGAATAATTTTTGTTTACGAATAAATCCGCATCCTAACCTTCTACGAAATGTACGACCTTACGTTAGAAAGAAAATGAGTACTAAAATTGATCTGAAGTACGAAGTCAGATAACTAGGTGGAATTTTGAAAACATTGTTGATTAGAATATTGAGATACAAGAAATGAAGCAATATGGATTCATTATGCGATGTATGTTTATATTATTATATCATAAATTAAGTTCAAAAGTTGATAGAATTCATTAGAGTGCAGTAAATTGAAATGTGTTATTTCTTTATTTGTGTCTAATAATGCTAATTTGTAAAAATTGAAAAATGTAATGTAATGTATAATGAATTGCAAAATGAGATACCGAATCCCAATTTACTATCATCTGGTTAAATCTGAAGCCAATACGTACAAGAAATAAAACAAATTCTTAAAGTAGTGTTTCATATGTAATGTTACCGGAATTTTCGTTTCGTAAAACGTATTAGCGATTTCTGCCAAACGTACTCTTCTGTATGGATTTACATGGGCCGCTACCAGACAGCGCGTCACGTGCGACAGCGAGAGTGGGTACGAGACGAGCAACACACTTTGTATTATGACGTAACGCATATGCTCCCATCATAAGTGAGAATGTTACAACGTTCCAACGTTACAACTTTGTCAATCGCGCGATTTGGTTGACGAGGTGACAGAGAGATGGCGCTGCACTTCGACAAGTCGATCAGAGAAGTCTAGCGGAAGTCGTGAGAACGAGGGCAGTTGGTCGTTGATTTTCGAAAACGTTGGACGTGAAACTTGATTCAGAAAAAGTTCGTGTTGCAACTTGTGGCGACGTTGGAGCTACGTTGCGGTGAGCATTGCCATTGGAAAATTAATTAGGAATTTTTATTTGGGAAAGTATTCATTGCACCACTGCGCTGTGTAATTTTGTGAAAGATTCGTGGTCCTTGGGTGGATTTTCGGGCGAGTGTAAGTTACACGTGTGTGACGAACATTAAATTATTTCAAAGTGCGTTATGTAATCCCGTAAAGGAAGAATAACTACTTTCTTAATCTCAGAACTACATGTGATGAGCGAACTGTAAAGAATTCAGATTTTAGCACGTGTTATTTTACCAGTTATAGTTAGAATTGTTATAGTGAGTAGACGACGTAGTGTACATGCTAGTGTGAGCACAGTAAGGCCGACCGAACTGAAAAATACTGTGTTAGAACGTAAGGAACCCCGAAATGCAAGTACTAAATAATAAAACTTTATCTGTTGAGTGATAAAATATTGCTGGAATAAAAGTATTTTCTCGCGAGCTTCGTGTTACGCCCGGAAAGACCCGACAGCAACTTCGTGGGGCGAGAGAGCGGCCGGCTTTTGCGGACTGGGCAGGTCGTCGACGGCGCTGAGGGGTGGAAGTGGTGCCAAGGCCATCGGAACAGCAGCGGGACAAGGTAATTCCAGAGGCGTGCTGTAACGTACGTGAAATACTTTCTTTTTTGAATAGCAACGAACAATAGTATAATAGGAAAGTATAACACCAAACCATTATGTATTCTCCATTCTGTCATGCTTCGATTTAAAAGGATGTAAATATTCAATTGTTAAGACATTTTTTAATTTTGTGTTTACATTGTGTTAGCATATGATTTGTTTATCAGTATTAAAATATTGCATATTTTTTAGGTTATTCGAAGTTACAGAAAGTTAACGAGGATTCTCGAACTAGGAAACAGTAATTACTATAGATAAAGGATGTTTTCAATTACAATAACTAGCACAGAAAGTTCTGAGGTTAATACATAAAGGATTTATGATTTATTGAAAGATAAATTTTTCGTGTACAAGACATTTTGATAATTGTCTTGTTAATCTATAACAAGACAAGATATTTATGTACTGTAAAACGCCTGATTGTCTGTCCGTCCATCCATCTGTCTGTGAAAAACGCTAGTGACTAAACCGTAGACAGAATATTCACTGAAATTGATACTTATTTATTGAGCGTGTATCATGGCCTCTTGAATTTGAAGCGAATGTTTTGAGTTTTGAGGGTACTACAACCACTGGTATAGTCTACGTAACTTTAGAACTGTTAGCGTTTAATATGCATAAACTTTCTGATAAGAAAATGAAATAACTGACATTCCATCATGAATTATTTGCAATATACGATCCGGTCAAGCACTTCATTTTTTTGAAATATGTCGTACTGATCCTTCAATATACATGTTTATTATTCATCAGAAATCAGATATATATTTGGTAGCAATAATGAAGTTTCAAGATACTTTCCTGCATACAATAATGAAGTTGCAGACACGTTTTCATGCATACCCGCTGTTGATAAAATGTCTGCTTTAAGTGCAATTTTGCATCATACTCATTTGGAATTATCTCAACTGATTCAAAATGACGAGAGTTCCATTAAATTAGAATTAATATCGATTCCAGACACATACAGCAAAATTTGTGATGTTCGAACACCCAAAATTCGTCTGTATGCATCTTCATCACCAAATCGCAACATATTTGGTTTATCACATGCCCTTGCATTAGCCTGATATTAACCCATTTGAATGCAACGACATTTTGCCTTTGTTGGAGCTCTCTGGTAGGCTACTGGTCAGTAGGTCTACAGAAATATGGTCTACGTAAATAATGTCTAATATTTGAGGTCTAACTACACTTTGTATACTTCAAAAGGTGTACATAATAAATGTCTACACATTGCTCTAGTCTATATGAAAAAATGCCTAATACAAGTATGTCCACATGCAGAAATGTCTATTGCTTAAATGTCTAAGGCAAAGCTATCTACATGCAAAAATTAATATTTCAAATATATCTACATATAATAAGGATCTACGTAAGAAAGTTTGTTGGATTTGTGTGCAAGTTAAATATAAATGCATGTTTAACTTGAAAAATGTATTTATAAAATATATGCAACACGAATAGGACTGAGTTTCATTAAAATCATTCATCGGATTTTTCTAGCCACAAATGACTAATTTACTAACAATGACGTGCACATAAGTTCGCTACCATCAAAAGACGTCTCTGGTCCCTGTTTAAAGCTGTGGACTGATGGCCTGCAGCCATACTTATCTGAACCATCTGCACAGAGGAAATAATTATTGGGGTTCTCACGTATTAGATTTCTAGATTTATTATTCCTAATAATCTACGCCTGAGGAGTGCAACTTACCTCCCAAAATAATGTTGATTTTGAAGAAGGTATTGGCATACTTTATCGTTGTAAACACTTTTTATCATGGAAGCAATGGTATAGTTGAACGGCTTCACAGAGCGTTGTGCTTCTGTAGTGTAAGGTGTCACAAATACAAATATTAGATTTCATTACCACTACCCATTTTGTGAAGTGTGTGAAATTTGTTAAAGCCGGATTTGAAAGAAACTATTTCTGAAACCGTATAAGATCAGACTTTAGATTTACCTTTGCAAATATTGCACGATGAGTATTTTTCCCATGAAACACTGAATTGTATTTATTTTAAAAATAAAACGGAAAATTTAGAACTATGACCATCTTCCCAACATTGAAAACACATAAGGTTCATGTTTCGTGACTTAAAAATCTGTTCGCATTCCTATATTAAGGATTGTTCATTTGATCCTCCATTTAAATCATATTATTGAGGACCTTCTCCATTTAGCGCTCAGAAGAACATTTTTTCGAATCGCATGGACATAACTCGTAACTTTACTAAATAAACTTAATCTGTATAGAATTGAGCTGCTACAGTCCGCATACCTTGATGATGGTGATTTGACTGACTGTGAGTGCAGAGATTCATGCAGAAGATTTAAAAAATGCGAAGACGTACTTTTCGCAGTCACCTTATGAATATTTTGCTCCATTTTTGGATATACGGCGAACGATCCTATCTGTGCCTAAACATAAGTGTTGAAATCTTTATAGTAGAGTTCTCTGTGGAGTGGTTGCAAGAAACATGAAGCCTTTGTGGCATTATTTAGTCGGTAAACATCGAAATCAAGATGCAAAGAAATTGTAATAAGAACTGTGACACTAACTTCCAGAAGTTGTGGCGAGCTTGTTTCCTGTAGTGCAACAGTAAATAAGTTGCAGACATTTAGTATTACCAGCGGATCCGAGCAAGAACTCTCGCTTGTTATATTCCACCCTCTTCCCTATCTTTCCTTTTTCACGTTAAGAGACGAAGTTGTTCACAAAACCTTTTTTTGTTTTAAAAAATTAAAAAGGTAACTTGCAATGTTGTATTTATAGAATTTAAAATAAAAATAAAGAGCAATGAAATTAATATTTGAAACAAATTTTGCATAAAGGTTTATTCTGTATTATAGACATGTTCTTGGAACAATTCACAACACTCTCTTAAAAACATTTGAAATTGTTATACAATCTTCCTTGACAGTTAGCTTTTCGCTTTCCTTGATAATCGCAAAAATATCAGAAAAATATTTTACTCTCGAGAAATCTACTTGAAGTTATCAATGTGAAAATACAGGATCGGGCAAGCATAGCCCTACTCTTGGAATATTATTTAACCTTATTATCGAACTGACAAGCATACCCGTGCAATTTAATCTCCTAGAATATCAAATAATTAGTTTCATTTCACATAGATGCAGATTCTGCACGACTCTGAACAGGTGGGGTTTACATCGAGAAACGTCACGTCAATAAAATGTACTAAAATATCCGATAAACTCTCGTCCTATACATTACGTTGGGAGAAATGTTTCTTTGTGGCCTTCGGCTGGAAACTTCCAGATTTTAAGGCCATATAACGCTTCGTCTAGGAGTTATTCAACTAAATACATTTTAATAATGCTGCGCGTGTTGCGTGGTGCATTTGACATGAATATTTAGAATCATTTTTTCAACAAATACTTCACATTTTTACAGTCAAAGTGCAAATCTTCATGTGTCGGCGAAGTTCTCTTTTTATAGAGACCTCATTTATGAAGATCGGTTGCGTGTGCGCAAAACTAATCCATACTATTGAAATAATATAGGAGTGGATTTTATATAATATAAATAATTAAACATGAAATGAAATAGCAGAATCTGGACTATCATATGCTGTACCAACTATATTACCATCTATTTTCAATGATTAATAAAATCGATGAGTTTAATAATAAATTTGACTTGCATGCATGTATCATCTACGTCTTTTACTAATCTGCTTAAGAGCATTTACCGTACTAAATGTACTCCGAGAATAGTCCTTCTAATTTTCTTGCAAATGCTTCAACTTGTCCAAGATATAAATTAATTTGTTGAAATTATTAATCACTGTAGGGAAAGTATCATTTCACAGCTTTTTCAATGCTATATCATGACTAAACCCGCTGGCTTGCAAATTTCATAGAATCACTGCTGATAAAGAAAATACTGGCAGAGGTAAAATAGAATCCAATCCTAACAAGGCACATTCTTTACTCTTCTCTGTACACAATTTCACTCTTTGCCAATATTGTTTCTTTTTTTTCTTTTTTTTTAACGGAGAACATAAAAAGATGTAAGAGATATCTTTCTATCATAGTTTGATTTACTTTCTAAGCTCTCTGATAGTACCTTTTTCAAATTTTCTTGAGCCTTCTGTCTTATCTTTTGGATTCGCAGAACATTTTGGCAATTTCGTGGAGACGGTTCCTTCTTTGAGCCTCGGTAACTTCTTTCGTGGCTTTTCATCATAGCATAAGGACTTGCAGCGAATTTCCCTTTTATCAAAGTGAAGTACACCCACCTTCAAAGAAATGAGATCGAATAAACGAGGTAAAACAATCTTTTCTCTTAAATGACTTATTAGGTCTTTAAAATCAACCATACCAGAAAAAATAAGTAGTATTGTGAAATAAATATAGGCCTATGCTTTCATCAAATTTCATCTTTTTATTCACCTTTTATAAAAACAAATCCTTTTTGAACTCCCCTGTCTATGAATGTATATTGTCTTACATTAGCGGTTTATAAAGCATTGAAGGTTTTCACGACCGGAGTCAATATTATGGATGTCAGTCGCCAGTCAGCCGCCGTCCCGGACACTTCGCCCGAGGCCTAGCCACTGAGGAAGCTCACCGCAGTCGTGGGCGAAACGTTTGGCAGTTCAAAGCCAATTGGACCACGGCCCATCAGCTCGGAAGACATGAATAATATTACATTAGCGGTGTTTGAAATTTGAGGACTGAGCGATAAAACAGACAAAAAGATTTTGAAAAAAATCAAACAAGCGTTTAGTGATTAGTAGATATGATGTGGTTCCTTATCAAGTGCATGCGTGCTGAAGGTTGTATCACAAACTTTTCTCAGAAACAAGAATATCAATACTTACATTCGATAAATGAACGGTTGCACTAAACACATAGAAAGCTATCTTCATCGGTATCAAGCAACTATTAATACTTCGAATTATTGCTGCGAATATCTTTAGTTTTATTCGCATAATCTTAAGTTAGTGATTGTGCAAATAAATCTCATTAATCGACGTAAACCACGGTGTATACAGAAAGCATTCATATAAGTTGGAGAAATCTAAGCTTGCTAATCGTAACGTCACGAACAACGATCGCCTGCAGCGCCGAGTAATATAGTTGGTATTATATAGTATCGATAAGAGCGGACCAGCAAAAATGTAATAGAAGATGAAAATGAATAGAGCTTTGACCTCCAAATTGTAAGTTTTAAGGCCCTAGAACGCTTTATTTAGTAGTTACTTAACAATATAAATTTCGACAATGCTGACGGGTGTTGCGGGTTGCATTTCAAATGGTTTTAAAAATCAAAATGCAATTAGTCACGTTTCCATGAAATTCTCTTTCTTTAGAGACCTCATTTATAAAGATTAGTTTCGTGTGAGAGCCGCGAAAGGTATCTATACAGCTGAAATAATGTAGGAGACAATTGGCACTGTGTAAGCCGTAATGTTTTGTCTGGACCCAAACATTTTTGTACTCTTTCACTTTTTGCTTAGATGTATTATCTATGGATAATAAAATGTATTATTATTTATACGGTTCTAAGGGAATTAGGAATTTCAAGATTCATAAAGCTCTGAGTATTATTAAATTTACAATTTAATTACCATTCAAATTAATACACTTTTTCCGTACTAACAAAACATTCAAAAACATACCTTTTTACAATATTTTCATTTTCATGTTAAGAAATATCTGGCTCATGAATTTGGTAATATGATAATTATTTATCAAATCTTTAAGATATTTGACGAGGCTAATGTTTCTCATTTCCAGTAAACTTCATTACACCATTTTAGTTTAATTTAAGATTTTTTGTAGAGATATTTATGGTAAGTTATCTAAATTTTTACTATTCCTTCAGATACATCATCATGATGAATTCTTTCTGTTGATACTTTAATTCTTTCTTGTAAGATGTACAATTCGCAAGAATGATCCCAAGAGCGATGCAAATGCCTGAAGTACTACCGATTTTGACGGTTTTTGGATAGAAGCAAACATTTTGAAATTGAATTATTCTACTCAAAGTATGCTCAAAGCTTTCATAAAATGCAACAATGTAAAATCTCTTCCAATAAATTTTCAAACCAGTGGTTGCGAGGCAATAACAAATGTAAATACTTACACATTGTACGGTAATTGCGTTTGTGGTTATGCTTTTATCTATCAGGCACTCTTTCTTCAAGCAATCACTTTTTAAATTTCCTCTTGTCGGTTTTTAATGTTTTTAACGTTTTTAATGTTTTAATGTTTTTAACTTCTATTCAAAACATAATTACGAATTTCTTTTTAAATAATTCGGCGTATAATGCGCATAGTCAACGCACTGAAGAAATTGGTATATGTAGGGTTCAAACTGCGAATATTGTGAGCGTATTACTGCCTCAGTTTATACTTTCCATTTCGTGAGAGGCGTCCGTTAGTACGGTAGTGTTGGTAGCCATGGGATTCACAAATTAACATGTCTAGTCAGCGGTATGGCATCTGAATCGCAGGATAGTTCTCTGCCGATTGTTGGTACACATTTTGAAGATTCGGCAAATAATTTGGATACCCATAAGCGGAACCGTAAGTATAGTCAGAATATTGCAACCTAGGTTTTTCGAAAGCTGTTCTGAAATCATCATCATAGATATCCCCAACGGATTGACTCTGCACTCCGGCTTGGCCCCAGTGTGTATTTGAGGGCCACCAACCCCTCATTTGTGAATTATACTGATTTTTATCAATATTTTTATCAATATTTTTATCAATATGATTCACCAGATTTTTAAAACAATCATCACCCGGAACAAAGTTATGGCGTTGGTCATACAACATTCGTTTCTGCTCCGTCGCATTTGGAATACCGTCTGCGATTTGCCCTCTCTGATTTAAGCGGAATCCAGGCAGATAATTCATTGCTGTCTGGGATGACGGTTCCCTGTTGTGTTGGGATAAATGAGAGTCGGTAGGGGATTGCTGCAACGGGTTCGGCTGTTGATTGTACGGCTTCTGGTAAGCATCCATCAAATCCAGATTATTTGGTTTCTGATTTGCTTGAGGCGGCAAGGGTGCGTTTCCGGGAGGCATCGGGTCGGGTGGTTGGACATTTTGCTTGGCCTTTTCGTCTTCCGCCAGCACGACCACGCAGAGAATGATGGGCTGGTCGGCGGTCGCTCTCAAAGGGTTGCTCCAGCTCCGAAGCGGAACGACGAGCGGCTCTGCGTTCGCCGGGCAAAGTCGGTACTGCTCGTTGGGCAGCGGCAGGACGAAGATTTCGACGCGCAGCTTGGGTTTGGCACTGGGCTCCAGGCCGGGCGGTGCGTTGACGGACTGCCGCTGCGCCTTGACGTCCATGGCGACCACTGGCGGGTGGACGGCGTCCGTGCTCGCCGCGCCCTCTGACCGCCGTACCGTCCCGTTCATGTCGCGCCGGTCGCGAAGGTGGGCGTCGCCCGGAGCGGCAGTGGGCAGGTTCGCGTCGGCGGTCAACGACGCCTGTGGACAAAACTGGCACTTGTTAGTGGCAATGTTCTGTTGTTATCGCTTACAATTTTATACAACAACGAAAACTTTAAACACTTCTTAAGCCTGTTTTACACAGTCATTTTTTCGTCATTTTTCTGTACAGAAACTGGATGGAAAAATGACGTTCGGTTCTGTGCGTACCGAAACTGGATGAACGTGATTCCGGCGTTTTACACGGTCATTTCTGGTCTGTACGTAATCGTGATGAAAATACTTCCTCCAAACTCCGCAAAAAGCGCTGGAAGTTTAACAGTTGAACATCGCATTTACGGAAACAAATTAAATTAGCGGGAAGAATGATCAGATAGTTACGAATTCGTAGAGTAAGGAGTAGAAAGATGTGTGAGGTTTTGTGGTTTTATTTGCGACAGGCTTCACTGAACGCAAAGACTCAATATCACAAACAACACTCAAAATTAAACAACACGTGCCCACGCTACGCACCAGATATATACACTCCCTGCCGGAGAACCCACGCAGTCGAAGAAAGTTCCATAAAGTGACACTAGGGGCGCCGTAGTCAAACTGGATGAGGAAAAAGGAAGCATGCAACATTTTTTCGTACAAATTACATCCAGTCTGCTCAGTATCGACGGGAAATGATGAAAAAATGACCGTGTAAAACGGGCTTTACATACGGTAAAAACCACACAACAGCCTTCTCTTAAAGGCTCCCGCGGTAGATCCGCAGCGGGTGCGACGCGGAAAGTTCCGAGGTAGACGCGGCCGCGAAATTTGCGGGACCGTTTACACCGGAGCGTCAATTATGAGTTGGGTGGCGGTTGGTAAGGTCGCTCTACCCAGAGGGTAGCGAAGACTCCCGAACACGGGCGGACTTTCACGAAACTCGTGCTGCAGCGGAAGAAACGCATCTGACTGCGTTACAAAGTTCGCTGCCGATTAAACGCTGCCAATTTGTTACCGCGACGCTCGCCTGCCAAGCAGGTCTGAACGTACTCATAGGCCAACATGTGACGCGAAACTTCCGCTGCGGCTAATCCGCGTAGGCTGCGGATCTTCCGCGTTTTGTTGTTATCGCTTAGAATTTTATACACGTAGGAAAATTGTAAAGCCTTCTTACACACGGTAAAAATCACACAACAGCCTTCTCCTACAGGCTCCCACAGATAGACGCAGAAGACGAAAACTGGTGCCTGAAGCTCAATGGTTGAAGTCGGTCAACCCGTCTCTTTCCTCCACGGATATTCCGATTGAGTTTGGACATAAGCGATGGAATACCTATGACATTTTGAGTTCATATGTCGTGATTGAATCTGTGTTTATTTATTTGTACAAACATGTTTTCCAATCGCATTTTGGCACGAGTTTAAAATGACAAGAACTACTAAATGACGACTGAGCGTCAACCCACACAAGTGATCAACAGATCCTCATCCCATCCTCAAGTCCAAAAAAATTGAATTTGGCTAGGAATTTTTCGGCCTCTCGCCTCCTCCGCGGCTCCAAAGAAACAACTTCTCTCGGGAAATTCCGCAACGCTTGGACTGTTCGGGACGAGCCTTGAGGAAATTACCGCTCGTGTATGGGGCCCTTATGTTAGCAAATAGAAGTTGCGAAACTGAATATGCATAACCATCCTCTGGTGGATTGAAAACTTCGCCTAAAATTTGTATCAACATGGACCAACATTTAAATATCTTTACAAATTTTCCCAGAATGGGTGCTTCGATAGGCAAATGAGAATTTGAGAGTACACAGGTTCACCACAATTTTCAGGATAGCGCTTTTGGGAATCTATTGAATGTCGTTGAGAAGAACGCATGGAAATTTCGTAGACAATTTGGTAGTTCGTACAAAGTCGTTGACAATTTCTTGAAAAACAAGAGGATCTGGCAATTATGAGGAACTTGTAAAGTTCTTACCACAAAATTGGACAACAATATGTTTCTCGCAGTACGCTTTTTTAATTCCAATCTTAATTTTTCTTAAAAATTATGGAAATATGAAAACGTTATAACCATATTCATCGCTCATAAGAAATGTTGAAGCTCAAAAAGCTTTATTTAGGAAGGTATAGGACTCATGTCCTTCCTGACTCTTGCTGGTTGGTCTCTAGAAATGCTCCTGAGCTACAGAATACGAGGAGAGCCAAAAGTAAGCGGTTTAGACATATCATGCACTATTACAGCACGTATGATAAATAAAGTTTTTGTTATGATTGTAATTTAGAACTAATGACTGACATTTTCATTTTCATTTTATTTCTCAGCAATGTCTATTGCATACGGGAAGTAAAAATATGTTTAATTCATGTTGCAAACTAAAAGTTTGTGGCTCAGTTTAACCAAGAAACTGTTTATATTTTAGACCTCGACTGAAGTCGTATTTTAGTAATCACTTACATTGTGGAAGACCCTTTCTTGTAGAACGAACATGAGTTCGTGGCGCATGTACCTGTATTTAATTTGAAAAATATCCTCAGTATGCACATTTTTCACACTGTTGCTAAAGATTCTAAAACTGCCACCATCTGTCAAACAGGTTTTTCTTTCCAATGATGTTATAATGTTTTTTGTTGTTGGTTGTTTCAAAAGCGCAATTTGAAAATAACGTACTTTGGAAATATGTACTTTGCGTAACATTTATTTCGTGATATATATTCTAGAAAAATCGTTCTTTGCGAGGGTTGCTAAAAGATTAATCGGCAATATATTCACATCGCGTACCTTGCAAAGAAAAGAAGCTGATTTTACTCGCATCCTTATTGCTTATGGTAGAGTTAACTATTGACTTATAACGAGCAAATAACGAAAAATATGCTTTCGAAAGCTCAAGTGATTGTGCAAAAATTCAGATTGTCAATTTGCCACTGAATATTCATTTAAGTGATAGTATTAAACCAAATGTTTTATTTTTATATTATTACGTGATTTGAAAGAGTAATTTTTAGTCTTCTAGAACGTAAAAAGAAAAATGTTAGTAAATTCAGAATATTTTAAGAAAAAAAGAAAAGAGGTAAAACGTTCACATACGATTATTCTTCCTAATATTTGTGTAGTACAAATGGAGTATATTTAATTATAAAATGAATTGTATTGTGTATTAAATAAATTGTATATTGTTATTGCATTTAGTCACAGTTTTAAGAACAGTTGAATAAATTATTAGTAAAAAATAGAATGTTTGACTAATAATATATCGGGAAATACATCGCAACATATGCGGATTTAGGAAGGAGAACATTCCTATTAAATTATTAATATAAAATAGTAGCTTCACATCTTCAAATTTTTATTCAAAATTAACTGAGCTTTTAATGTAACTAACAAACCCAAGAAGATATATTTGCATAATTTCAACACATACCTGTTCTTTCGTGTCATTACGTTTCTGATGTACCATCGTCGAAGGAAACGTGTTTAAATGGTTCACTAAGATAGAGATGATGAAAAACGTGACTGGTAGCGAAAAGCTGGTGATACTATTACTTGTATACCACATTTTCCTCTGACTCTTATTGAGTACTGAACGTTCGTTTGTATTGAATTGAAAAGCAAGAGGGCATTTCACGAAAATGACCAAAACCTTTCAAAAGAAACGTAACTTCTCGTGCAATGTACTAATATTCATGTCCACTAAAGAGTGGCAAAGACAATGGTTTGAGGACTAATTACTATGTTAATACTTCAAAGCTAATTTCTTCTTCAAAATTGTAATTTACAATTAATGGTACGTAGTGGCTTATTGTTCTGGACATGTGTAGGCCAACACATTTGCTTTGCATTCATTTATGACTGGCCAAATCTAATTAAATTAGCTTCGTCTTCAACATTTATACTCATGAGGTTTGGAAAGAATAGAGTTCACTACGACATGCTATAATCATTACAGTCGAGCATCTTAAGCATGAGGACTACAGCGTGGCCTTGCATTTCTCATGCTTCAGTGTTATCAGAGGAAGACGTTAGTCGGATGCAGAAATGTTTTGTGATTTGATGATTATAAGCAAATGGATGAACATAATGAAAAGATTACGTAGAAAGTTAGTTAATGAGAGTTTGCGCGCCTCTCACGTTAAAAGGTAAACGTCAAACCGTAAAAATATTCTGTCGTACTTGATTCCTTCTTATCACATGTGCTGTAACTAAAAGTAACCTCAGAATCTCTCTTGATTTTTGGCCAGTTGAACATACTGAAAATCAATGTGCATTTTTGTGCACGAGAGAAGTATGCGCTAACGGCATGTGTGTGTCGGGGCGACTCCCATTTGTATTAGATATATAGACTGTAGACAATGTCGAATACATATTATTTTGCATTCTGAGATTTATAAAGTGAGCAACTGTTATGTAAATTGATTGACTGTACAACCAAGGCTCTTTGATTGACTCTTTCATATTTAATTACAGTATACTATATTATAATTTTTGGGCATACTTTACATGACATCTTAACCACAGTTTTTAGAATGATCACCAGTTGAAGTATTTCAGGGTATCAGCTGATGTCGCAGCAGTACCTCTGACGAGACAGTTCTATGTTTTGAGTCCAGATGGTGGCAGGATTTTCGGCACTAGCTGGATAGCTGGGCCCAATTCAGCCTGGAGGAGAATACTAGGGACCGGCTCCTCTGATTGGTTGTTTTCCGTGGTTTCTCAGATCAATACCCGGCGATTGCCGGACAAACGGACCATGCGCGATATTTCCTTCCTCTTCCTTGCCCTATCACATGCTTATTTACACCCATACTTTTACTTACATACATTTTTATACATGTGAGGAGATCAATAGACAGCTGTTTGTCCAGCTGGGATGGTGCCTGGATACCAGGATGGTTAAAATCTTGCAAGCCGATATTTGGATCAGTGCTGGAAGTCATGATCCTGCGTGGGAAAAACACCACCGTCTCCAATAATACAATACGCGTAGGAGACCAATGCCCACAGCTGTAGACGCGCCGGAAACGAAAAATAAATCATTTTTGATAGAAAGTTTTCTAAAAAATGGCTGGAAATATTTTCTTTAATTCTTTTCTCGAACAGAAAAAGCACGCCTGCGGCCTTGCGTTATACTGCGATTTTTACATTGCTGCCTGTGACATTTAATGAGCTGTTTCGGTGCTGTCCAATCAGGACCTTACACGTCACTACAGTGATGTCATAAGGTGGCGTTCAGCCTTCCGATTGGATGACACCGAAACAGCTGATTCCCTTCAAACGCAGCTCTGTAAAATCCGCAGTATAGCACACCTATGCAGGGCCTGAATTTGACTTATGTGCGCCCTAGTCTGTCAAACGTTTTAGCGAACTTTGAATTTGTCTTTTTAAACATTTGAACTATTTATATTTTGAATAAAAAATATTGTACGATATTTGTAACCGACGCAAGTATTGTGTACGTATTGAATATACGTGCACGTATAAATAATTCCCACCGCGATATTGATATTATATATATATATATATATATATATATATATATATATATATATATATATATATATATGGATGTTTGATAAATTAACACTTTTTTTGTTACAAATATGAAAAGATTAATTTCTATAAAAAACATTCAAAAGTTTGCCTTATGAAATTTTGCATCCGCTGAAATTCTGCAGCCTACTCAGCATGTAGGGTAATCTAGCACTGCACCTATGAGCGTCGTCCTTTCGCTGGCGCTGCTCCCGCGCAACTCGTTCGCTGTGGGCGCGGGCGCATCGTGGCTTGGCTGTCAACGGCGGGCGCGCCCCGGCCCTCGCTAAGCGGCGTGCGACAGCCCCTGTCCAGCCGCTCCCGTCAGCGCGGGCGGGAGACGGGCAGTGTCGTCGCCCGCTTGCGGCTACAGGGCGCCTCCGCGACCGACGCACGGTGTGACCAGATGGCGAAAACGTGGCCAAAACCTCAAAAATTAAAATTTATTTTGGGGGTTTCCGACCATTCCACTTGAAAGAGGAATGTTTCGCACATCTGTTGTAAAAGTATGAAGGCTAATCCCTGTACCTGCTGCGTGCAGTGGAAGTTTGAAGTTGGAGTACACGGTCAGTGCTCTTCTAGCGTCAGAGGCGATAGTAAGCTGTGCTTTCCAATAGTTATAAAAACGTGCTACAAAATTATTTTTACTGTGTTTTCCAATTATGAATGCCCCTGTTGGTGGTAAGTAACACAAAAATTATGTTAATTTTCTATGGATTACGATTATTTATATTAGATGCAATGTGATATAAAATCTAACTAGCCTAAAAGTAATATATAACGCAATATAACACCTGCAAATTTTAATTACAATTTAGCTTGTACATTAATCATTCAGTTAAAAGAAAATTTGGCTGCGTCTCGCTGCAGATTCGTGTTTTATGAAATATTTTCTATCAGAGTCTATATCTCGTAGCGGCAACCAGCATTACTGAGCGGGGACTTAAAACTAGCAATCATTCCATTCTCAAGTTCTGTACCGGCAAATATTGTGAATTGCTTGTGATTATGAATATTAGTCATTAGAATATTACATTACTTCTGAAGTTAATAAGGTATGGCCGAGTATAAACTCATATCCAAGTTTTATAAACTATTGTTTTTCTGAGCACACCCATCTCTGCGACACGCTGCATTAGATAAATTAAGTGATTCGTTCAAAGAATTAAGTGAAAGAAAAGTTAATAATAAATCATTTAAATTGCATTCAGCTATAAGATTACTTGATCATCTTTCTAAAAATGCATTTATCGCGCGGATGCTGCCAAGTAAGGTTTACTGAATAGTTAGTAAAGAATGAATGCGTCGTGGCACTGGTAAAATAATTTTG